>JAODAL010018527.1:0-74504 GCA_025379985.1 Phyllomedusa bahiana
GCCCTGGGAAGGGGGGAACGTAAGACCCTATGAAAAAACCCTGTTTTTGATTTTTTTGTTAATTTTTTGGGGAGGAAAGTTTTTAATCACTTGTAGTGGTTTCCCTCCTTTGTTATTTTTTGATGGGTTCCCCTTTTTCTTTTGGTTCCCCAAGAGAAACCTTGGGGGTTTTATTAAAAAAATTGGAAAGTATTTGCGTCCTTGAGATTTAGGGTTTTCACTGTGTTCAGAACCTGTCCATTTCCTGACTGGTTGGGGGTATTTGTATTGCCATTTTTAAAAACATTGCCCGTGCTCCCCCACCAAAGGGCCAAATACACCAAAGGGTGCAGAAGAGGACAATGTATTTTTATTCCCAAATGAAACCCCTTTTCCGATTGACATTTTTGAGGATTCTGATCCCTTTCACTGCCCCGAGTAAAAATTTTTTTTTTGCGTTTTTTTTAATTTTTTCCAACCTCTGTTCTTTTCTCTGGGCCCCTTTCCCCCAACCATTTTTCTTCCCCCCGGGAATGCTATTAATAAGAACCGTTGGAGGGGAAAAACTTCAAAAGCAAAAAGTCTCGGGAAAAATGGGCAAAAAGAAATAAAAATTTCGTTTTTAGGTAAAATTTTTAACTTTTTTTTATATAAAACCCGATTTTTGTAAAAAATTTTTTTCGATCCCCAAAAAAAATTTGTTTTGTTTTCCCTTTTCCCTTTAATTTTTTTTTTTCCCGAGATTCAAAGGGTTTTGTTGGGAATTTTTTCGTTTTTAATTTTTTTGGGAAAAACTGGGTGGGCCCGAAAATTAAATTAAACTCCACTAAACTCCCGATTTAGTTTTTTCACTTTTTAATTTATTGAATGAAAATTCTTTTTTATTTTTTCTGAACAGATTTTTCATCAAAATTTCAAGAGCATTCCCGTTTTGCAGTTTTTTCCCCGCCCCTTATTAAAAAAAGGGATCCTTAAGGGGTTTGAATTGGGCTCAAAAGGGGAATTTGTAATCCCCTCTATTTCACAAAATTTTTGGGGTTTTTTGTATTATGTCCCCTAGGCCCGGCTACTTCCCAAACCTGCCCGGAATTTTGGGGTTTTTTGTAAAATTTTTTTTTTTTTTAAACCAAAATTAAGTTTTTCAAGAAAATAGCAGGAAAAACATAATTTTGTACAAAGAAAATAGCATATTAAAAAAACCCCAGATAAAGGTAATTTAAAATTTGACATTCAAATTTGTTCAGCGGGGTTAAAATTTTCAACAGGGGAAAGGGGATAAACAACGTTGCCCAACGGGAGGATACTGGGCAAAATTTCCTAGCATTCAAATGTTATCAGGATACGTGAGAAAACTTTGACTGAACCCAATAACCAGCCTTAAAATTTAAAAACCTTTATTTTTAAATCTAAGAAAATTTTGTGTGTTGTATCCCTTGTTTTCCAGTGAGGGCGTTGGAGTACCTTTCCCAAGGGGGTCTACTGTATATGAGCTATAGGAACCCCAAGTTGACACCGGAAAAACAGTGGGTGAGCGGGCGCAAAGGGTCCCAGGGCTCCCATCTTTGTCCCCTACCCTGTTCTTCAAGTGACGTAAGGAATGGGGGAGGGGGGGACCCTTTTTAGTGGAGTCCCAAACCCGTCCCGGCCAGACCTTTACAAATTTGTCTGGGCACCCCCGATGAGGTTTTGAAAATATTTTTTAAAAGGGGGGGGTGGCCCTTTAAAGACTTTAAAAAAAATCCTGCAAAACCCGGGGGGATAGGGGGGGCAAACCAGTATCTAGCCAGTTTTTCCTGGCAATTTTAAAAAAAAGGGAAAAGAGACATGTGCGGGTCCCGGGGACGGGGTTTGTCCTTCCCCGGGTCAAAGGGAAAAGGAGGAAACTTTGGGGGCATCCGGGACTGGGGGGAGCCCAAATTTTTTTCATTTAAAAAACTTCAGGATTTGCTGCCTAAAACCTTTAACCCCCAGGGCCCGGCCCCAAAATTTTAAGAAGGTGCCCGGACCCGTAAGGGCATTTCGGACATAGATAAAAGGGAATTTTCCGGGCCCAAAATTTTTGTGACGTGTGGGGGTATAGGGATGCCGGTTTTAGTTTTATTATAGTTTTGGGGTTTCTCTTTCCCCATATTTTCGGGGGACACTAATTTGGGGGGGCTTTCCCAAGGGTACAGTCCAATTTTTCCCCCAAATTATTTGGGTCCCACGTTCCTTTTTCCCAAGTTTCTCCTTTTCCCCCCGGAATGGGGTACAGAACCCAGCCTTTTTCCCCCCAATAATACTGAAAAAAGGATGTTAAAAAAAGGCCCCTCGGTTTTGGGGGGGGCGCGGGGGGGGGTTGGGAAAAACAATAGGGGGGGAAAACCTTAAAATTTTGGGTTTCCCGGAAAAAAATTTCGGGATGGGAGGGCGATGTCTTAAACTGGAGATAAAAGAAAGAATTGGGGGTTGGGAAAAATCATAAATTTCCCTAGGCCAAATCCTGGAATGAAATTTAAATTATCGAATTTTTTCTATAAAAGGGGGAAAATTATAAAACACCCTCCTTTCCCTTCCAATAAAAGACCTTTTAAAGTAAGGGAAATTCAGCCCTATTTTTTATTGTCCCAAAAGGGGGGGGATACGGGGTCTACAACCGGTTTTGATAATATAATTCCTTCACCCGTTTCCATATTAACAGACATTGTTTGAGAGTAGAGGGGCCCTGGAAGCAGTGGATAGGTCTAAGAGGTGTTGAGAAGAGAAAATGAAAGGGTGTGTACGTACACGGGTTCCAAGGTTTAATTATTAGTTCCATAACTTTAGGAGATCCATTTCTCTCCATCTACCAAGTGTGAGAGCTGAGCTGCCCAGTAATATGTCCCGTAGATCAGGGAAGGAGACGCCCCCTGCTCCCATGGGTGCTGCAGGACATGTATGGAGAGACGGGCTCTACCACCATTCCAAATAAAGGAGAGCAAAATAGAGTTTAATGCCCTAAATACGGAGGAATTGAGGTATATTGGAGATTGTATCAGAATATATAGGATTTTAGGAAATAAAATCATCTTCACCAAACTAATTCTAGCCATAAATGACAAAGGTAATCTACTCCACCCCTGGAGCCGGTTGCGAAGATAGACTAGAAGCGGGGCAATGTTGAGTTCATGGAATTCTACTAGGGATCTAGATATAGTGACTCCCAGGTAGGTAATCTGGGATGACCACTGCAGTGGTAGAGCCGAGGCTTGCTGTGGGGGGGCAAAAGAGTCCAAGGGCATCAGATGGGATTTTTCAATGTTAACCTGTAGCCCGGAGTATTGGCCAAATGTATCCACAACCTCCAAGGCCCTGGGAAGTGAGTTCTCCACATCTCGTAAATACAAAAGGGCATCATCTGCATATAGGCTAATTTTCTCGTGCAAGGAACCTATCTCAAACCCAATTATATTTGCGTCTGCTCGTATACGGGCAGCCAAGGGCTCAATAGCCATGGCAAACAGAAGCGGCGAGAGAGGGCACCCCTGTCTGGTACCCTGCGCAAAGACAGTGAGTCCGATATAAGACCGTTCACTCTGACTTTGGCAACTGGCTGGTAGTATAAAAGTTTGACCCAAGAAATAAAGGATGGACCAAACCCGAATCTCTGAAGGACCAACCACAAATAATTCCATTCCATGGAATCGAAGGCTTTGTTCGTGTCTAGAGATACTAATATCCTGGTCCCTACATTCGAGTGAGGAGCCTGCATATTCATGAAGAGTCGGCGTAGGTTCATGGCCGTGTGCTTACCCGGCATAAAACCCGTCTGATCTCCATGCACTAGGGAAAGAATGACGGAGTTAAGACGAATGGCCAAAATTTTGGCCAAGATCTTAACGTCCGTCTGTAGGAGAGATATCGGTCTATACGATGAACACAGCTCAGGATCTCTGCCAGGCTTAGGGATAACAACAATCAATGCTTCCCTCATCGAGGCAGGGAGACAAGATGCCTGATTTGCCTCGTTGAACAATCTAAGGAGCAGTGGGGCAAAGTATTCAGGATCCTGTTTGAAGAACTCAATAGGAATCCCATCTGTTCCAGGAGATTTGGCATTTTTAAAGGAGGCAATGGCCACCTGGATCTCCTCAGGGGAAATGGGAGCTTCTAAGGCGGCACATTGTTCCTCTGTAAGGGAGGGCAACGCAACACCATGCAAATAGTCTTCGATTTCTGCCTCAGATACCGACGTGTGTGCATCATACAGGTCCGTATAAAACAGGCGGAACTCCTCCGCCACTTGCCCAGGGTTAGTAATAGATTCCCCGTCTGGCTGCCTCAAACATGTGATGACCGGGGGTTTCGTGGAATTTCTTTTGCCATACAGGCCAAAAGTTTACCGCAGGCGCTTCGCCCATTTTTCATAAAATGACATGTCTGGTTGAAAAATGTAGTGCGGGTCTCCCGGTCTCGCAGTAGTTTGCATATAATTTCTTGCCGAAAGAAGCCACCTGACTTATTGTCTTCAGTTGGATCTCTGACATAGGGTGGGGTTAGCTCTGTTCTGCGCCAACCTCCCGGCCAAGGTATCAGCTTACTGCATACGAGCGCTTCAGATCCCGTAACTGCGGTAGAAGTTTCTCCCCTAATGTTAAATGCCTTAAATGCGTCCCAATTGAGAGCAGAGAGGAAAGGGCGTTCGTTTATCAATAGGAATTCTGTCCGCCCTATCAATAAACTGGCAAAGGGTGGAAGCAGCGAAACCAGTAGGGGTTAAAACGCCAGGGATCTAGGTTTAGTGAGAGTCGACCGAGGACAGGCTGAACCTCACAGGAGAGATGAATCAAGACCGAACCGAGATAGATATTTACACTCCGCCACATAAGGAAAGAAGTTGTTTATTAACTAGGGCCAATTCTATTCTAGACGAGCGCAATTGTATCCCGCGTGAAGCAGGAATATAGGATTCAGAACTGATAAAGGATTCGCCACGCATCACTAGTCCCACTGCAGAACCCTTCCCGCCATCTGTAAGAAGAGGGTGAGTCAGCCAGGTCGCGTGTCTTGCCCCCCACCAAACCAATCTCTGACCTATCCCTGGTTGAATTAAAATCTATCTCCCACCCATACAACCGATGTATCTGGCCATTACAGAATAAAGGCAATCGCCAAATGAATAACCTCCAATTGAAAGGGGGATAATGTAAGTGTTTGATCAATCAATGGTTTATTCTCAATAAAGCAGTATATGAAAATATACCTCGCCCGTGTTTTCGATCTCATCGTATTTTAAAAAAACGGAAGAAGCACATTTTTTATCGGACCTAACACAGACAACCCCTCTTGCATGGAGAAGAATACTCAGAGTGATAGGCTCCATCCCACCCCCCCACGGTTTACGTAATGTAACGGGTTCCTAGGCCAGATATATGGGATCTCCTGTAGACAAATAAACATCTACCATATATGATTTAACAGTCTCATCAACCAAATTAACGTTTAATATCGGATCATTGAAGGCCTCTCACATTCCATGAAGAAAGTTTAGAGATGCCATGCGCTTCTAATAAAAAAGGAGCACTCAGTAGTACATAGGAGCCCCCACCTCATCTCTCAGAACATCCAGTCCCTCAACAACCTCCAGGTAGCGACACGCTTTTAGCATAAATGGAAAATGTACACACACATTTGCAAAACCCTATGATCCCCCTTCCCACCCCACATCCATCCCCAACATCTGATGTATGGACCCAAAACCCATTAACCATGTTTCAAACTACAAGATGGCGTGAAACCGCCATAAGCCTACTATCGTAACAGCTGCCGTGCCGAGCAACAGCGCTTAACTCAGAATGATACAGTAAATATCTAGGAGGATAATCTCCACAAAGAAACAATACCCCCACATAATAAATTGCCTATGTATGTCATATAACCTCGGAGATTAAGGGAAAGGATAAATAGGAAGGGCATGCCGGAGGGGCAGAAGCAAGGTGAGGAGGGGGGGTGGTCGGGGGGAAGAGAAGAGGGAAGAGGAAGAGAAACTCCTCGTACAATGAGTGTAAGAGAAAAGCATCAATAAAATAAGGCAACAGGTTTCAGGAAATAATTTTACAACAATACCCAAATCACATCAAGAGAGAGGAACCCGGTCTCATAGTGGTCACTACGACCACGTAAGTCGCCTCCGGGTGCATTGTCTAACCATTCTGCGTCACAGGTTCTCAAAGAAGTGGTTCTCTCGCCCAACCTGTACTCCGAAGCCTGGCTGGAATAGATCATAGCATACTTTAGTTCCCGCGTTCACGGAGCTTTGCTTTTGCGAAGTAAAATTGAGCCCGCCTCCGTTGGATTTCCAGTGAGAAAGTCCTGGTAACGTGGATTCGACATTTTCATACGGGATCGGGGCCTTTCTCCCCCCGCATAAGCGCAAACAGGTGTCACGGTCCCTCGATAGTTTTTCAAGAACTTAGCAATAAAATCCTCGGAGGAGCCCCAGGTGGAGGTGGTTTGTGGGCATAATTCGGTGGGCACGCCCCCGCAAACATGACAGAAACACTCTCTGCCGAATTTTTTCAATTAGAAGAGATTCAAGGAATGCCTCTGTCTAGAGCCCTCCGCCCCCTCAGGTAACCAACAAAACTCAAGTTGCAGCGCCCTAATGTCGGTTCTCTGATCATCAACCTGTTGGCGTAGTCGATAGACTTGGGCTGTAACAATCAGAAATTTTTTTTACGTCAACTGATTGCAACGGTCCTTACACTAGGTCACTCACCCGCAGCCCACTACCGTAACTCTCTCACGCAGCACCTGCGCATCACATTTTCGAAGCAGAGAATATCCACTTTAATCTCGTCGATCCGTGTGGAGAGCGTGGTTTGGCAGGTGTGGATGGCTTCCAGCACTTTCTGGGTATCCAAGCTAGGAACGTCTTGCGGGGCATTCGGTTGTTCGCTAGTGGGAGTGCTTGGAGAGGAGGCAGAGGACTTATTGGTATCAGACGGTCCTGTTCTGCGGAAGCCGGCCAATTTCACAGCCGCCTCCATTTGTTTCTTAGAAGGCATAATAGCAGAATTAAATCCGTGGCACAAGCAGGGAAGATTATGAGGCAGTCCCTCCACTAAGCAGCACTGTTCGACCCGCACCGCAGCTTAGCTAATACTTTAACATCTGGAAGGCGGAATCATCCTTCACTAATTAGACCACGGAGGTCTAGGCAGTCTATGCAGAGTATGTATCAAGAAGGCCTCGCTGGTTACCATGCGAGGCTCTGGGGGCAGCAGTCCATAACATCTGGGGTTAACCGCCAAGGTAGAGAAGCACTTTTTGAGGATGTATTTCAATATGAGGAATAGCTATTTCAAATACGGTCCTTCACTGCCCTCCCACCAGTCACCACACGAGGGAGCCAGAGATCAGAAAAAGGAAGTTTTCTGGATGTATTGCACTGTAATGCGGTGTCTGTGTGTTTGCCTCAGATTTCAATGTGAACAGTCAAAGGAATGCAGGAGGATCACTGGGCAGCGAGTCTCTACAGCAGCCCCAGGCAACTGCCCTGTGGAACATGCCCCTCTCTGGCTTAAAACGTTTCCCAGGTAGTCTCTAGCAATAGACAGCCAGGAGGGCCTGTCAGGACAGCAGAGAGCCCGCGCACACAGGACAAGATGGCGCCCACACGTGCCTCTCAGTCAGTGAGGGGAAATGGCGGCCGCACGTGGCTTTACTCTCTAGGAGGGCATGCGGGTATTAGCTGTCTGCCACCGCTCTCCACTCCTCCAGAATTATGCAGCGCACTGGGCTTCTGAGCAGATCAGGGCTCCACGCGGCCCCCAGGGTCCTCCCTGATCTGTATGTGCCCGGTACCTGTACAGCGCTATGCCCGCAGTCGCCGCTTCGCTCCCGGTCTCCGCCACCAGTCCCAGGTTCCCCGCCTCTGCAGCTCGTCTCACCGGCCCGGTGCAAAGCGCCGAAGCGCAGGAGGGACTGCAACGGCCGCGCCGTTTCCCTCTGCACTCGTGGACCTCAGCCGCAGTTCCGTCCCCGGGACGCTTCCAGCTTCCGCGGCCCCAGCCGAGCGGCACAGCCGTGCCCGGAACTTCAGGAGGGTATGATCTCGTCCCTCCTCCTCCTCTCACCCGCTCAGCGGCAGCCCAGGAATCGGAGGGACCAGAGGCACCTCAACCCCTCAGTTTCACCTCCAGCAGGAGGCACAGTGTCCAGTTGGGGTCCGCGGGCGCGCTCCAACGGCGGTCTCCGGCGTGCAGCAGGCCACAGCACCAGAGCCCGATCTCAGCCGCGGCAGCCGGGCAGAGGCTCCAAACGCAGCAGCCGAATTCCTGAGTAGCAGTCCTCCTCGTCCTCCTATCCTCCCAGGTAAGTAATTAGCAGGATAATAGCAAAGTTTAATGGTTTTGGCCTTGTATCAGCAGAGCTCTCCCGATGTGCCGTCCCGCGTCACCGCTCGCCTCAGCAGTCAGGCCCCGCCCCAATACACCAGGATATTAAGTGGTAAACAGTGAGGTGTACTTAGTGGGCCTGGATAACTTTGGTAACTTTCTTGTGTGTGTTCACACAAACCAGATTTCTCTGCCCCGGAAAAACCCCATGAGTGGAACCCAAGATGATGCTCTCCAATCCTGATCCTCAACACAAGACGGGAAGAGTCCAGGAAACAAAACAACAAAGAGAAAGAAAGTGCTCCTAAGATACTAAAACCAATAGTATAAAAGGGCAAGTTATGCTCTCACCCTTAACCCTTAACAACGCAGCAATTTTGTTTACCCTCAAATGTGTTTTTCTTCCCCAACTTTAAAAGAGCTATAACTATTTTTATATTTATCTATGGGTTTGTTTTTTTTGGCAGGACAAAATGTCCTTGTAAATGGACCATTGAGGCGCACCATATAATGTACGGAGAAACCAAAAAGTCAAAATTCTTTTGTGGGTTGGAACATGAAAAAATAATGTTGCAAATCCCGTCTGTAATTACCCTTCAGGACCCAGAATTTTTTAATATTTTTTTTGTTGACAAGTTGAATTTTTTTTTTTTTCCCCCTCGCCTTCCAGAAGCCATCAACGTTTTTATTTTCCACTACAGTAGACATATGAGAGCTTTATTTGCGAGACAAGGTGCCCTTCTAATGTGTTATTCACTGTACTATAGAATAACTGGGAAACCGCAAAAAAATTCCAAGTGGAAAATTGGTGAAAAAAAAATTTTGTATTTTTCGCTATGTTTGCGGGAGTTTTGCTTTTACGGGGGCGTTCAAATCTTCGGTACAATATAAGTGAGATACGCATTCCGCCATAACCAAACCATGTAGGGTTTCCGTTATGTATTGTTACCTGTAAAAAAAATTCCAGACATTTTCTATTTTTGAAATTTGCGCACGCGGCGCATTTTTTTGCGACCAATTACTTTTTTTGTACTAAACCGCCTACGACGTCAGTGAGGCGGCGATTTTTTGTGCGGGGCTGAAAGTGTAATTTTTTTATAGCTAGCCGTTGGAAAGCATGCGACTTTTTTTGATCACATTTTATTCTAAATTTTTAAGTGACGTAAAATGACCAAAAATGCAATTTTGGGCGTGGAATTTTTTTTCCTTCTACGGTGTTTCATCATACCTGGATAAATGAGGTTATATATTTTTATAGTCGACTTATTCGGACGCGGTGATAACCAAATGTTAACTTTTTTATTATTTTATTGTTTTTATTTGTAAAATGGGGATGGGGGGGCGATTTAAACTTTTAATACTTTTTTTTAAAAAACTATTTCTTTTTTTTTTTTATATACTTTGAGTTCCCCCTAAGTACTTTGACCATAGGGGCGCCCGCTGCCATTTTCCCAGGCAATCGAATCACCGCATTCACCTGCAGGTATGCCGATCGCGGGAAGAACCTGTGCCGCGGCACCACTTCTTCATTCTTTAGATGCTGGCGGCCATCTTTGCCGCTGCATCGTAAGGGGTTAAACAGGCAGGGCTGGCGACGCTTGCCTGCTCGCGCTGAAACGGCCGGGGTGTTAGCTGCAATTAGCCCCGCTAACACCGGCGGCTTGCGGGAGGGTCCCGCGGACGATCACCCCCCCTATTGGGGGGGGGCAAAGCCCTTTAGGGACACTGGACGTACTCATTACGCCCAGGTCGTTAAGGGGTAACCAACAATAGCACCCGCTGGGCTTGGAGCAGGCTTCACAGCTCCTGAGCCACTCCATGCCCCTTAAACGGCACAACCGACGTACTTCTATTCAAGACCAAATGGGTTTAGGCAGCTCCCTTTGGACTACAACAGCAACTCTCCCTATTTCAGTATATTAAATATAGTCCCTTGCTTCTTGTGACTTCGAATATAAACATTTTATATTCATAAATATTAGATAGAAATTAGGCAAAAATGCATTTATTAAAACGTTCTTAATATACAGAAAAGGAGAGCCACGTCTTAAAGGAGACCTATTCACCTTCCAGATAAACCTCATGAAGTAATAGACTAAAATACAAACACTCTCTCAAATATGCTTCATTAGAAATCAAAAGCATTTCAACACCGTAATTCAGCATTTTTTTTTTTAAAAGCACTGGCCCTTTAAGACAGCTCTTAAGTCGGTCCCATGACAGCTGATGGATCAATGAGTTGACAGTTTTGTGTCAAAGTACTCTTTTTGGAGTGGGAAGGCAACTGTGCAGGTGGCAGCCTGTAAGTCTACATCATTGCACACCAGCAGCAGTGTAATATAGATGCCTGTGTTTCTTAATGGAGGAAGAAAGCTGAAGCCACACGTTAACTGTAAAACGATCTTCTCTGTGTGGTGTGCCTGCAGAATATGTATATGAGAGACTCAGATCACTCCTGTAGCAAGCCGAGCTATGCCTTAACTCCTCCTGCATGGTTGGTATCTCCCACAGAATGAAAGAGATCCTCCTAGTTACAAAGTTAATAGTAAAACCTGTTTCCCCTGTGATACTGAGGGAAGATCTTCCCTACATTGCTAAAGACATGCATTTGAGAAAAGTCTTATAAATTAGATCAACTGTCAATTTTGTGTTCGGAAGGTGATAAGTACTCTTTATTCCCACAAAGGCAAAATATCTAGATTGTGCGAAAGATAATATTAATTTTCATCTGGAAATTTTTTATACTTTCTACTGATGTTTTCTGATGTCGTTTTGGATTGATTATTCCCATTTCCACACAGGAGGGGAGAAGTCACAGATTAATAACAGAAAATGAAGATCCCATATGTCTCATGAAAAGAAAACTAACTCTTGAACATTCCCTATTGTGACTCTTCTTTTCTGTAAGGAAAACCAGGTAAGTTCTTACTCTGCACTCGACGAGGGGCAAATACCCCGAAACAGCTGTCCTTCAGATGAACTTAATAACCGGTTTAGTATTTGTTTCGATTTGGTCTCAAATCCTTTCACATTCAAGGTTACATGTGACTGAGGATTACTACATCCAACAGAGTGCGCTGTGGATCGCCTCACTCTTTTCCCATAAGCCTCTTTCTATGAAGAAATTGTATAGCAATTTTTCATATCGCTTCAGGCATAGGATATGATAGGTCCTCCAGCCTTCACAGCTTTTTCAGTGACATTTTTTTTGACCAGTGCTAATAGCAACACAACGTATCCAAAATATGGCTTACAAAAAATTGGATTGCACTTACTGTAAATTACATTTCTCATCTGATATAATTGGGGACACAGCACAACCTGGGTTATAGGCCCGTGCTCTAGAGGTTGACCACTAGGCAAAAACAAAAACTGTTGTTCCTCCCCGCTTAGATGGGCTACATGCCTTTCTAACGACACCCATACAAAACAGAAAGAGGAAGAATGAACCACAGTCTAAGTCTCATGAAGAGAACCTCAGAACAAGAAACGAACAAAAGCAAGAAAAAGGGATGGATAGTTGTCCCCCAATTGAATCAACGAGAAGGGGATATTAAGGGCATACAAAAATCCCAATTTTCTCACAATATCATTGAGGACACAGCTCCCTGGGGTTGTCCTAAAGCAGTCCCAGAGGGCGTGGTGGAAAAAAAATATGTAAGTAAAAAAATTGCACAGTGTGAATCTGCTAGCACACACCCTGCCAGAAGTACTTACCAACCCAGGCTTACATCACCGAGGTCAGAATGTGAAACTGGAAAATTTTGCGAAGAAAGGCCCCAGTAGCAGTTTTGCTTACACCTGGGAAGCTGAGGCAAGATGCCAAACTGCCAGGAGGCCTCAACTGCTCGAGTAGGAATTAGTGGTGACCCAGAGTGGAAGAGGTTTACCCCAGACCTGTAGCTTCCGAAATTGCGCTGAATCCAACTGGCAATAGTGACCAATAGAGGCGACTAGACCTCAATGCTCGCCCTCTAGGATTATGAAAAGGTAGTCAGAAGATTCAGCGGAAGGAAAGGTAGAATCTAACTAGCCACCCTGGAAACATCCAAACAATGCAAAGACTATAACTGTGTATGTGAGGGGTAAAATGGGGAATAATTAGTCTCATTAAGGTGAAAGGAGGAGACCACCTTGGGGAGAAACGAAGAGAACAGGACGTAGGATCACCTTGTCCTATAATGAAGAACTAAAAAAGGGGATCTGCATGAGAGACACTGCCAGTTTAGACTCTCAACAATGGATGTAACGGGCAAAAGAAAGACCACTTTTTAAGAAAGCAATTGAGAGGGAAACCCTCACAATGTTCAAAAGAAGAATCCTGAAGGGCATTCAAAACAAGAGTTAAGCTCCAACATTCGTACCCGCTAGGAATGGGTGGGGTTGAAGCAAGTGAACCGCCTTGCAGGAAATTCTAAAGATAAGGTAGTAGGCCAAAGAGCACTGGAAAAAAACAGAATGGCAGAAATCGGGACCTCTCAAAAGAAGTAAGGCCACAGCCCAGCTCTAGACATCATTGAAGAAAAAGGTCACAGGTGAGAACAACTCATCAGGGTGAAAAACGCACAACTCGCACAGGACAAAAAGCTTTCCATGTTCGGAAGTTACATCCAAATAAATATGGGCAGATCATGCACGCAGACTTGGGCGGGCCCAAATCACGGTCTGAATTAGAGTCTGAAAACACCAAGAATTTCAAGACTGCCATTCAACAGCCACGCCGTCAAATGCAGCAGAGCTAACATGGGGAGGAAAGAGTACTTTGGGAAAGGATGTTCTGAGTCGCAAAGGGAGGACCCACGGGGCCGTCTGCTAACAGGGTCAATGTGTCCAATCCTGCGGGGGCCAATCTTGAGCAATGAGCATGGCTGGAATCCTCTCGCTCTTCAGGCATTTGATGACCTGAGGGAGGAGTGGGAAGGAAAGAGATAAACTAGCCCAAACTGGACACCATGAAAGGACTAGTGCATCCACTAAAAGGCCAAAAAAGTCACAGACATCTTAACTGGGAGCTGGTGTTGAGGTAGAGCGCAATCAGATCCACTTTTTGGATGTGTCCCGAACGCCAAAAATGAAGGAAGAAATACTTCTGTCAGAATTAAGCGAGAAAGACCTTTTGGAGGCTGTATCAGGACGAGCCAAAAACAGATCTGGACGGCCACTGAAGTAGCGATGCTCTGGTGGTCAAGCGTGTCGACTCCAATGAGGCCTCGCAGTAGAAACTTGAGAGTATAAAAAATCAAAGACGCAAGCTCCAACAGATTTTCTATTGAGGGTCATCGAAAGATAGCCAGCGCTGAAGTTGTATGGCCCAGACAGTTTGCTTTGCTGACCCAGGATGCAGGATCTCCGCCACGGAGCTTCAAAAGCAGATTGCAAAAGCATTGATTCACTTGTCAGCATGAAGGAATCTTTGAGAGGATGAGCCACATCCAAAAGAGGAATGGTAGTGCTTTTTTGAGAGGCCGGAGACTGGGGCATCGTGGATGGGTCCCCCGACACCACTTGGCTGCTACCTTAGGCATGAAAGTAAGTACATTTAGCCACCTGTGAAGAGGGGAAAACGCCAGGTCAGGATGTTTTCTAATCCTTAAAATAAGTTCATCAAACTCAGTATGATAATGGGGGGTAGGTAACATCCAAATGCTGCCATTTGCTTGGCTTGAAGGAATCCCCCTCTGGTGAATGGGATACATCCTCGTCCTTAATGTGAAGAGATTTCCCCTGCAGCCCATATCAGAGCTTGTATGGCAGAAGCCAGTCCTTCATCCCTGTCCAGAGCTGAGTCAGAGGGTCCCCCCAGAAGAGGCCATATGGCCATGAAATAAAAGAGGCATCTATATTCCACATGATCTGTCCCAGACATCAGGAGAATCTGTCCTTTTACGAGGGACGTCCTTCGGAGGCACCAGTGCACCACAGCTTTTGTAGGAGGCAAGCTTGGGCAGCAAGCTTTGACGGTCAGGCAATGTATCGCAGAGAACCATAGCCTGGGATAAGCCCAAAAGGTCCCCAACCGCAAGGGAGAGAAATCTAATCCATCCGGGACCGCCGACTCTGAAAGAGGAGCAGACCCCGCTACAGTCGGATGTGGTATAATACAAAGGGAACAGCAGCAAGCTAGACTGACCGCACACAAACTCTTGTGCGACAACGGAACATGCAAAAAGTTCCACTGGCTTGAGTGCCGATATGATCTAGCGCAATGTCATTTTAGGAAAGGGACATGGTAATGACCACAAGCTGGAGGATGAAATGGCCAAGATGGCCAGCTTACCACACCCAGATGCTGTTTCCACCAAAAAGGGAGCATGGATCGAAAGTGGATAGGAGGCTGTGGTGTGTAGCATGCAAGATGGCATCCAGGCTCTGCCGAACAAAATCTCGGGCTGGAGAGCCCTTCACACATCAATAGGATGAGCATAAAAGCCAGGTGGGAAGTCCAGGGGTTGGTTACAGAGAGCAGCCCAGGCCCTGAAAAGACAGGGACTAAGTAACAGCCCGACAAGAGGCGGGAAAGGAAAACGAAAGCCTAATCAGTTCCCAAGGGTGAAGTGAAGACGTGTGGGGCCGCAAGACCGAAAAGCAACCGGAAAGAGCCCTTTAAAAAAAAAAAAAAAAAAAAAAAACTGCAGTTGCAGTGTGTACTACCGAAGAAGCATGGCAAACTTGCAAGAAAGATGGATAAAAAACCACAATATGCCCTGGAGGGTAAAAGAGGATCCACGTGGCGCAGCGCAATTAGTGAACGCTGAGCAGAAACACAGCCATGGACAAAAATCATTTCTAATTCCCCAAACACACTTCTACCAAAAACTCCCAGCATTGTACGGACAGTAGAAAATGTATCAGACGTCTTTAGGCCGTACGCAAAATCACCCTTCAGCGACCTCACACCTGGAGTGGTGTACCGGAATCCAAAGAAAAACAGAGTTAGGATGGGGTGAGCCTCGTTAAAGGAAAAGCAGATGGCCGCGTCTGGTTTTCCTGACACCCCTCAGGGGGAAAACATCTAAAGTGGACACCTCAAAGACCCCCCCCCCCCTCGCCCTCACGCCGCCCTCTGCCCAGATAGGGGAGAAGAAAAGTTCAACAACCCTGTAAAGGAAAAATGAAAAAAAATAAAACTAAAAAAAAATGCAGAGCAGACCACTGAGCAGCACCTGCATCCTATGGACACTGAGAACTGAAACGGAGTAGCCCTGCATCAATAAAGGGATAAAGTCCACCGAGATGGAGCCTAACCACTCAACCTATGTGTCATCCTCCTAAGCCAGTGGCCCAATACCAACGTACTTGCAGTCCCCCCCAATGATATTGACTAGAAAATATCAGCTATCGTATGTGGAAAACAGCAACACTACTAAAAACACCTGTATAAAAGAGTAAATTATTAATTTTAATGGCATAAAATACAAAAAGATAAAAATGATTAAAAAAAAATAGTGGTAAAATAGGCAACCAAATAGAGTGCATTAATATGGATAGTATTAAAAGTGGCCTAATAAAGAGTATTGAAAGCATCACATAAAACCCAAATAAGGCGCTCAAAACTGTCCTACATAAACAAAAGTTGATGAAATCCAATGTACAAAAAACATATAATATGCTACAGACCATATCATGTACACCCCAACCCACATTTCGTCCAATGGCTTTGTCTGGGGGAAGGCCTGTGGATATAGCATTGAGGTGGTACATGTTTTTTCTTTACCCTTTACTGCATACATCATATCATTGATGTACCATGGGATTTATACTTGTATTGAGGCAGTTTTCAAAATACATACTTTCTAAATTGATGCTATTTTCAACATGCCGTCATTTGTATTTTAATTTAATAAAAAGTTAACGATATGCATGTATATATATGATATAAATATATATTATATAATATAATATAAATATAATATATATATATATATAATAATATATATATATATATATATATATATATATATTATATATATATTGTGGCTGTGGTATGTAGTAGTATATTTGTATGTACACTCACCGGCCCCTTATTAGGTACACTGTACAACTGTCTTCGTTAACACTTAATTTTCCTAATCAGCCAATCACATGGCAGCACTACATTGCATTTAGCATGTAGACATGGTCAAGACATCTCCTGCAGTTCAAACCCGAGCATCAGATGGGTGAAGAAAGGTGAATTTGAGTGCCTTTGAACATGGCATGGTTGTTGGTGCCAGAAGGGCTGGTCTGAGTTATTTCAGAAACCTTCTGATCTCCTGGGATTTTCACGCACAACCATCCTAGGGTTTTAACAGAGAATGGTCCGAAAAAAGAAAAAACATCCAGTGAGCGGCAGTCCTGTGGCAGAATGCCTTGTGATTCCAGAGGTCAAAGGAGAATGGGCAACTGGTTCGAGCTGATTAGAAAAGGCAATAGTGACTCAAATAGCCACCCGTTACAACCAAGGTTGGCAGAAGAGCATCTCTGAACGCACAGTAGAACGGCGAAACTTTGAGGCAGATGGGCTAACAGTCATGCAGAAGACCCACACCGGTGCCACTCCTTCAGCTAGAGAACAGGAAAACTGAGGCTCCATTGCCAAGCTCATCGAAATTGGACAGTAATAAAGATTGAAAAACGTGCCTGGTCTGATGAGGCCTTCGATTTCTGCTGCGACATTCGGATGGTAGGGTCAGAATTGGCGTCAACAACATGAAAGATGGATCCCATCCTGGCCTTTGTATCAACGTTCAGCTGGTGGTGTGGTGTCATGGTGTGGGAATATTTTTCTGGCACTCTTTGGCCCCTTGGTATCCAATTGAGCAATCGTTTGCAACACATGTTGAATCTATGCCACGAAGAATTGAGCAGTTCTGAAGGGCAAAGGGGGGTCCAACACTTTACTAGCATGGTGTATCCTAAATAAAGTGCCGGTGAGTGTATATGGTCAGTATATGATACTATAAAGTGGTCTTATATTTATATAGAGAGTGCTGAAAAGCGTTAGGCTACATAGAAATTATATTCTATACAGCTGCTAATCTAGCACTATCAGCCTAAGAAATGTCAATTAGAGAAATTTTACTATGCAACAGGAATTTGAAACTTACCTAGTTCTGATGCAGCAACATCTGGAATAGTATCTAAACACATAGATCCATTTGCCAGCTCCTGTATTAAAAATAAGACTGTATGAAATGTAGTTCACAAACAAAAACCTACGAAAATGGCGATTCTTACTCTATGGCTCTGGAAGAATAATTAAATAAAAGGGGTTTTACCATCAAGTAAAATTACGTTGAAAGCTTGCAAATGAATAAATAAAACATTTTAACCAGTTCACCATTAAAAATTCTGTACCCTTTTTTTTTTTTCTTTTTTTTTTAGCTGCTCCATAGGTACAGCATTCCTTCCTGGGGGCATCTGACGCAGTGACAAAGAGCTCTGCAGTCCTTTAACTCAACGGGCCAAACATGGCTCATGCCATCACCTCTCCTCTCAGGCAGCTATTGTCCCAGTCTATTGTCCTGCTTAGTAATCACACAAACACACCTCACTGTTGAGGATCCGTGTTAACCCAGGTGCTCTCATTCTACTCTGTTCTCTTACTCCATAAGCTATGGTTCACACGGCATATTTTGGTGCGTATATGGCGGACGTTATAACGTCCGCAAATACGTCCCGAAATAGTTTTTCAAACTACGTGTCACAAAGTTTGGCACGTATTTTGCATCCGTAAATACATTCCCTCCCCATTCTTACTATGGGGATTTACGTCGCGAAATACGCCTCAATAAGTGACAGGGAACTAAAATTTAACGATCGTATTTACAAGGCGAAAACACGTCGCGGAATACGCCTCGTGAACGCCGGAGGCAATATTTTACATTGGAATCAATGCCTAATCTAATTGTTCCATTATTTGAAACGTATTTCGAGACTATTTGCGGACGTAATTACATCCGCAATACGCCCCGAAAAAAGCCATGTGAACATATCCTTAGTAATTAAGTCAAACATGCAGATAAATAATAAAAAAAGGAACCTCAATCAGTATTTGCAAAGAGAAAAAAAATCCACATTTGGTACCTGCAGGGATATTAACCTAGGACCCTTATGCTAAAAGGCTAACCACTAAGCTACATTGTAGTTTTTCACATCTCTTGTATTTTAGATTAATTGACTTTACATAACAGACCTCTGTTTGACTAGAGTGAGCAGACTGTGGGGATAGGCATGGAGATGTCCATAGCCTGCTGGGTCACATACATGCACATTCAAAAAATCATACAACGCCCCGTTTTGAAGACCTGAAACTGAAGAGAGGACAACAAGTGGACATAAATGGCCCTACGTAATGGTAAAACCCCTTTAAAAAGTAAGAAAAAACCCAAAAAAATGAATGGATGACAGAGCAAAAAGCCTAAACAATTGTCTACCAATGTGGGTGCTGTACACATGCAGATGACAAACTCAGATCCGGAACTAACAAAAGATATTCAATGGATCAGGTGATTAGAACATATTAGCTCAATGTGTGTCAAACCACTGTGAGACATGAAAAAAACTAGAGATTCATAGTTCACATGTTTTCATAAGGCGGTTAAAAGGAGTGCCAGCTTGCAAGGTTGGTGTGTTTTTTTTATTTCTTTTCTCTCTTGATAATGGAGTCGGTTGACCCAATGAAGGCCTGATTGGCTCCTATTGAGAGGTAAAGATAGCGTAGTACCACCCAATCTGAGATCAAGGTTGTATAGTTTGGGTGGTAGCTTAAACATTTTTTATCAAAAACATGTGAACTAAGAATCTCAAAGTTATTTCATGTATGATAGATAGCATAAATGCTTCTTTAGGGATTTCCATGTATTTAAACCACTTAGAGATGCACACGATAATATGCATCAAGCAAATTAAATTACCTACCAGAGTTAATCTGCTGTGAACGGGATCTCGAACAGAATGTATGTAAGTTCCAAACTGATGAAAAGTGCAGTCATCAATAAAATTAGACTCATGGAGTCTAGTGGAATCCCGGAGCTCAGGAACTGGGGAAATCATTCCAGTCTAAAAGAAAAAATAATAAGTTATAGCCGTAAACTAAATAAAACATAATGGTATTCGACATATTATACAAAAAAAGAAGGGAACTGTGCTGAAAAGTACATTAAAACTAAAAACACACATACATATAAAAGTGCATATATACATCAGCCTATAATCACTGGCAGGTAAAGGGAATAAAATTGATTCATGGCAATGGCACCTGCGATGAGATAGGATATTAGAGAGCACGGAAACAGTTAGTTTGGTTGAGTTGGAAGCAAGAAAAATGAGCAAGTGCATGGCAACACAGACTCGTTCTCTGCCACTGGTCGATTGTTACACATCTACAAACTTTATTTTTAATGTTTCAATTATTGGTTTTATCCGTAAGGACCATGCATCTCGACCGTTTTATTTACGGATTTATACTGGTAAACAGTCAAAAAAAAAAATGCCAAGGGGGAAAAAATGTGAACCCCCCCCCCCCCAAAAAAAAAAAAACATACTTGTGCGATTTTTTTAGGGCGTTCACTCTCCGGTATAAATGGTGGGTTATCTGTATTCTACAGGTTGATGTGATTCCGGAACACCAAACATGCATTGTTTCCATTATGATTTGGTACCGTAAAAAAATCCAAACATTTTCCAGTTTTGAATTTTGGCGTTTGGAGTTTTTTCCTTCTATGCTGTTCAGCGAATGGGATAAACGATGTTATATTTTAATAGATCGGACTTTTACGGACGTGGCGATACCAGTTATTAGTAACTATTATTATTTTTTTATGTGTAAAATTGCAAAAGGGGGGTGATTCGAATTTTTTTTTTTTTTTTTTACTCTAAAGGGGTTGTATCATTTCATTACATGGCCTTCAGAATAAGGGATTGTTCACACAACGTTTTTGTGATCCGTTTTACGGATCCATTTTACGGACCGCAAAACGGATCTAACATTTGTTAGTTGTGATTAACATTGCTTTCAAATGGGCAAAAGCGCAATCGCTGTCACACGAGTGATCCGCCGATGCGCTTTGATCGCGATCCAGCTTTTTCGGATCCGTTTTAAGAATTGACATGCCAATTCTTCTTAGCGTTTTACGCAAGAGAAATCCCCCTAAGGAAATAATGGAGTGCGCTTTTGGCATCCCCTAAAGCGGATCCAAAAGCGCAGCATACATTTGGGTGCGTTATGGGATCCCCGCTTTCTGATGCCAAAAACGCATCCATAAAACGCATTGAATTTAAAATTTGAATATAAAATCTGAAATATTAATGTTTTGGTTATATTTTGTATCATTTTTAATGGGAGGCTAATTTTGTTCTGATGCATATGTGCTATTGGTAAATGCTTCATTCTACATGGGTAAAGGAGAGGATATATGTCAGTCCCAACAGCCCCAGCATATCCACACCCAAGCACATGGACGTCGGGGTCTCTGAGATGTTGAAAAACTATTGTATTGATTTAAACCAAAAAAATAGGGGTGTGGGGGGGTTTCTAAATCAAAGGTGTATGATTGTTGATTGACACTAGGTAAAAAAAGGGTTTTTAAATAAATAGTTTGATAGGTTGATTTAAATAAAGCATTGAAAAAACGGATTCCAAAAAACAGATCCCGTATACGCATGCAAAACAACATCCAGAAAAAAAGGATCAGCTGTTGTGTTTTTTTCTGGATCCCGCTTTTTGGATGCAGTTTGCCGATCCAGTTTTTCGCATTGTTAAAAACGGATCCGTAAAACACATCCAAAACGTCGTGGAACAAGCCCCAAAGGCCTCCGTTCAACACGGCGTATTTCGCCCGCGATTTGCCGACGTATTGACGATCGTCAATCCTCGGCAAATCAGTCAGAAATAGTAGACAGCCCATTTTCTATTGTATTCAAAAAGAAAATACGGCTCGTCGCTCATCACGACGCCATATTTCCGTGCCGATTGCCGCCCGCGGATTGACCGACGGCAATTCCGAACGGAAAAACAATTCACATGTCAATTAATTTCCGGACGGATTCACCACCACAATGAAATGGAGATGGTGAATCCCGTCGGGAAATCAGTTACAAATACGTGCCACACTTAGGACACTTATTTGCAACTGATTTTCAACGATTTCAGACGTATTTACGATCGTCAATCCGATGTAAATACGTCCTGAAATAAGCCGTAACATGGCCCTAAGGGGACAGTGAACAAGCAACTTTGCAATTGGATGTCAAATTAGCAACAGCTCTCTTGTTCGCACAGTATTCCTAATCTTCTGTTTTACTGTAACCACAAACTACTCCAAGAGCTGTCGGTAAGTGAGATCCCACCTCCTTGCATTGCACTAGCTAGATATCTCATTTACATTCTGGTCGTCGCCCCCGGATGCCCGTAATCACTGAGCTTGCATTCCTGCCGTGGACTCACTCCATTAGGGGCCGTGAACAATTTCACTCTATACAGTTAGTGTCTCATGTCCACAGCTGCTGTGTCTATAATCAGAAAACGCAATATTGTGCCACAAGTGCTTAATGCTTGTGTGTGGCTGGCCTTATGCTAAACATGAAAAGGAGAATGATCTGTGCTGGAATCAACTGTAGCACCGTCAAGCTGTGAGTGATCAATGCTGAGTTCATGGGACTGTTCAAGACTGAATTCAGGTATGTAAACAGTCTTACGAAAAAAAATAAGACTGGACATTGGACATGTGAGGGTGGGGGGGGGACATGGAGGCCAGCATGACAGTGAAGGGGGGATGATGTCATCCCTTTAAGAAACACCAGATGGGAGGGAAAGAAATGCCCTGAATTTCAGGAGATGAGTGGATCAAGCTCAAGAGAACTGCCCAACTGATTGAGAGATAAATCCCCTTTAACTGAGTCCTTCTAGGGTGCTTGACATAGGGGGCTCGATTCATTACTACAGCTAATGCATTGTGATAGGACAATGCATTAGGGTGTACAATATGGGCAGGAAGTAGCGAAACAGAAAAAAAAAAAAAGAAACAAAAAAAAAAAAATAAAAAAAAAAAAAAAAAAAAAACAAAAAAAGAAACAAAAAAATCATAAAACAAAAAAAGAAAAAAAAAAAAAAAAAAGAATAAAAAAAAAAAAAAAAAAACATGGCGGCGATGTAAACCACGATGTAAACCACGTAGATCGGAGGGAGGAACAGCGCGCAGCATTCATTTAGATGTCACGGCGCATTCCTGCTGCAGGGCACTTTAGCGACCCTGGGATGTAAGTTTACGTTTAGGGTTACTAAGTGGTTAAAAGTTATATATAAATCAGGAAAAAAGCAGAAAGAATGGTTAATGGGAAAATCAAACAGATCTTTCAACAACATTATTTTCCATTGTCCCCCATCCCTTTCTTTATTTTAAATGCATGGTGTTGGAGCAGGCATTGGATCATAAGAGCCAACAATCTGCTGTAACATCTTGGATCAAAGATAATGCTGACCCCGGCTATTTTCGAACCTTCTATAGCCACAGGTTAATAACCCCTTAGATGGCTTGGGTCAGTAGTCTGGGCAATTAGAGACTGTCGCCCATATTACACAATCACAAAATGACCATGGGTTTGTCATGGCATAAGAGCGCCCTATGTCTGACGTGTATCTAAATGTTAAAGGGGTTGTCTCACTACATTGATTCATCTTACCTCAGTCCTGTTTTCTTGGTTTCACTTTGAATTCAGTGGGGTGTTTACTGACTTCTACTAGGTGCAGTAGAGCAGTCTGGACTATAGCAACAGTTTGGCAGCCTATCAGAATAAGCAACGGCTGTAGCTATAGAAACCCAGCTCTGGCACCCTATCAGGAGAGATCAAACGGTCTGTAGCTATAGTGACCTGAGGAGCTGATGCAGCCCATACAAGAGAGGATATCTCAGAATGGGTGGACACTTTTAAATGGACACATATTGCAAAGTGATTGTTTTTGCAGATCTTTACTAAAAGCATCTGTAGTGGACACCCCTTAAGCCAAGAAATACAATATTTGGTATCACTGCATTCGAAGCAACATGAATGAGACGTATACAACATTAGTAATACTGCATATAGCGAATGCTATACAAAAAGCCCAAAAAACTATAAAGAATGGCTCTTTTTCTCAATCAACCATTGTAATGTGTAGAATAAAAGAGATAAAAACACAATTCTCTCTGCCAAAAAACAAGCTCAAAAAATGCCAGTGCAAAATGCTATAGGTCTTGAATGGTGACCAAGCAAAAAATCTCTATGAAAAGTTTTTCTATTGTGCAAGTAAGAAAATATTAAACCCTTAGCGCAGCATGATATACTGGTACGTCATGGCAAAGCTAAGGGAGTACAGAGCGGGCTCACTTGCCGAGAATGCTCCATGTGCGGCAGGTGGCGGCTGAATGGAAACCCCATGAAGAGATCGCAGTGTGATGAGCGGTTGCTATGGCAGCCAGAGGCCTAATGAAGGGTTCCGTGGCTGCCATATTACTGCTCTATGAAATAATAGGAGCGCCATCTTGGTACACCTTTCTGCATTATATACATAATGCAGGATGGTGTACAAGCGATCGCACCCTCTAGTGGTCAAGTTTTGAAAACATAAAACACAATCCTTTTGCCATTGTACAAATAAAAAAAGTTACACAAAATTGGTATCACAGCGTCCGCAAACATCTGATCTACAAAAATATAACAATTTATCCTGTACAAGAAAAAGAAATTCTCAATGCCAAAATTGCGGTTTCTTGGTCATTTTGTGTCCCCAAAAAAATTGGAATAAAAAAAGTGATCAAAACATTGCATGTATCCCAAAATGGTAGCAATAAAAACAAGTCCTCACTTAGGTCCATAAATGAAAAAACAAAGTTATTGGTTGAGAATATGGTGCTGCAGCGCAAAACATTAAAAAAATAGAGGATATACAAATATATATATTTTTTAAAGTACTAAAACATAACAGAAACTCTACACATTTGGTATCACCGGAATCATACCGACTTTAAGAATACAGATAACATGTCCTTTATATTACACACTGAACTCCATAAAAATGAAACCCCCACAAAAATAGTGCAGTAGAGTTTCTCTCACATCCCACCCCACTAAGAATTTTGGGGGGTTTTCCAGTACAACCAAAGGAAAATATTCCAATATAAAACCTAACCTTTAATAAATACCAATTAAAACTCTATCAAATATCAAAAAAAAGAGGGGAAAAGTGACTACAACTTAATTATATTAGTGAAAAAACTTACATATAGGTCAAATAAGAGGAGCCTATCTCACCCTAAACTATCTATATGCCCTACAGAAGGCCCTATGCGGGATGAGCGTTCCGAAGAAGGACGGTCCCACAATGATAGACTCCTAAGCTACTTATCCCTAAATGCCTAGATATCCAGGTAAAGAGTCAAAACGCAACATACATTCCACATCATGTTTGAGGAACAAATAAGGAAAACTTTACTTACTATCCAATAAAGAGTCAAAAAAATTAAAATCACCGAGTATGAACATACACCTTCCACACAGTATATAGAAAACAATAGATAAAAGCAGTATGTTCAACCTCACTTAATAAGTAAGATTTATTTTCTATATTCCATTTTTGATTCTGAGGTTCAGAATTTGTCTTTCCTGTTTAATTAGGGTTTTCGAGTACATTACCGTTTATACTCGAGTATAAGCCGACCCGAGTATAAGCCGAGGCACCTACTTTTGCCACAAAAACCGAGAAAGCTTATTGACTCGAGTATAAGCCTAGGGTGGAAAACGCAGCGGCTACTGGTGAATTTAAAAATAAAAATAGATACCAATAAAATTACATAGGCAGTTTAATGTCCCCCATAGGCAGGTATATGCAGTTTAATGTCCCCCATAGGCAGATATAGGCTGGTATAGGCAGTTTCATGTCCCCCCCATAGGCAGGTTATAGGCAGGTATAGGCAGTTTAATGTATCCCATAGGCTGGTATAGGCAGCTATATGTCCCCCTAGGCAGGCTATAGGCAGGCAATTGTCCCCATAGGCAGGTATAGGTCCTCATAGCAGGTATAGGCGGTAAGGTCGTTAGGCTGTATAGGCAGGTATAGGTCCCCCTGGGCAGGCTATAGGCAGGTATAGGTCGCCTAGGCAGGCTATAGGCAGGTATATGCAGGGTATATGCTGACATAGGTCCCCCTAGAAAGGCAATAGGCAGGTTATAAGGCCCCTAGTTCGGTATAGGTCCACTAGGCAGGTGATAGGGCAGTATAGGCGTACTAGGCAGGTTAAGGCAGTTAGCAGGTTAGCAGTACTAGGCAGGTAAGGGCAGTATAGGAGTACTAGGCAGTAAAGAAAGTACAGGCAGGTATAGGGCAGGTATAGGCATACTAGCGAGGAAGCTATACAAGTCGATAGATAGTCTGAGGCAGGTATAGCAGTACTAGGCAGTACTGAGGCAGGATAAGATATACTAGGTAGGTATAGGCAGTACTAGGCAGTGTATAGGCAGTATAGAGTAGTACTAGGCAGTTAAGGCAGGTATAGATATACTAGGCAGTTTATAGGGTCAGCTTATAGCAGTACTAGGGAGTATAGATAGTACTGAGCGTATAGAAGGTATGAGGCAGCACTGGCAGTATAGGCATAGTTTTAGAAACAAAGAAACAACCGACTTACTCGATCCCCGCTGCTTCCGTCTCCCGGGCACGCTCTCGGCTTCTCGCACAGGCGGGTGACGTCACAGGCCGCGCACGCAGCATGAGACACAGCTTGCCTGTGCGGAAACTCCGGACGCCGCGAGTTTGCGGCCGCCCTGGGGGGAGGGAGGTATGTTTGCCCACAGGGTATTTAGTGGCGCGGAGATGTGATGGGGGGGAGGAGGCACGGCACGAGGAGACGCTGTAGGTACTGGGTTAGTTATATTGCACATAGATCGCTAAATGAGCGTCCCTTGGTAGGTCCAGTGAGGCGATTGGAGAGGGGAGGGGGGATTGCAGATTTTTAGCTGAAAAGGGAAGAGGTGATAAGGGGCGCAGAGTTAAGGATGGTTGGAGGGGGCGGGGTCTAGCTGGGAGGCCACTGAGAAGGATGTGGCAGTAGTCTAGGCGGGAGATGACAAGGGCATGGACCAGCATAGGTCCCCCTAGAAAGGCAATAGGCAGGTTTAGGTCCCCTAGGCAGGTATAGGCAGTACTAGGCAGTATAGAAGTATTTTTGGGAGGTAAGGCAAAAGGCAGGTAAGATAGTCCCAGGCAGTATAGATGTACTAGGAGGGATAGTATCTAGGGAGGTATTAAAAAGTACTAGGCAGGGAAAATGGTACTGGGAGGTATAGGGCAGGTATAGGGAGGACTAGGCAGGTATAAGTATAGGTACTAGGCAGGTATAGGGCAGGTATAGGCAGTACTAGGCAGGTATAGATAGTACTAGGCAGGTATAGATAGTACTAGGCAGGTATAGGTCAGGTATAGGCAGTACTAGGCAGGTATAGATATAGCTAGTGTAGGTATAGGCAGTACTAGGCAGGTATAGGCAGGTATAGATAGTACTAGGCAGGGTATAGGCAGGTATAGATAGTACTAGGCAGGTATAGGGCAGGTATAGGCAGTACTAGGCAGGTATAGATAGTACTAGGCAGGTATAGGGAAGGTATAGGCAGCACTAGGCAGGTATAGGCATAGTTTTAAAACAAAAAACAACCACTTAACTCGATCCCCGCTGCTCCGTCTCCCGGGCACGCTCCTCGGTCTTCTCGGCACAGGCGGGGTGACGTCATCAGGCCGCGCACGCAGCATGATGACACACGCTGCCTGTGCCGGAAACTCCGGACGGCCGCGAGTTTGCGGCCGCCCGGAGTCCACTGCGGAGCAGGGAGCGCTTGCTCTCTGCCCCGCATGGGTATCTCTTCACCTGTGTGCGCTCCGGAGGAGTCGCATGCAGGGGAAGAGATAGCTGACAGCGCACGGGCCACCGCAGCGCCCGAACGCTGTCAGCTGACTCGGGATTCAGTTATATGCACTCCCTGAGGAGCCGCATATAACTGAAGCGTCCCTGTCGGCGCACGGGCCATCGCAGCGCCCGAGCGCCGACAGTGACTCGAGTATAAGCCGAGGGGGGATTTTTCAGCACATTTTTTTGTCTAGAAAAACTCGGCCTATACTAGAGTATATACGGTATATGATATGAGCAACGGTACCATTATATAGTACATTTTGTCTCACATAAAACATGCCCTCATATGTCTACATAGAAAAAATAAATAAAAAAAAAAAAGAAATTACACAACCCACACAACACAAACACAACACAACACACACACACACACCACACACACACACACACAACACACACACACACACACACACACACACCACACACACACACACATCACAATATACACTTGGAGAGCAGAAGGAAAAAAAATGAATGTGTCGGAAAGAAAAAGCTTGATGCTTAAAATATTAAGAAAAAAACATATACCGTATATACTCGAGCATAAGCCGAGTTTTTCAGTACAAAAAATGTGCTGAAAAATCCCTCCTCGGCTTAAACTTGAGTCACTTTTGGCGCTGCGATGGCCCAGGAACTGGCAGGGGCACTTCTGTTACATGCGACTCCCCAGGGAGCGCATATGGCAGAATTAAGAGTAAGGCCGGGTTCACACGGCTTATTGCCGGCGTAATTGCAGGGACGGATTTCGCCCCGCAATTACGCCGGCAGTCGTGCAGCGGGGCGGGGGGCCGGCATCTCGCCGGCCCCATAGACTCTCATTATCTACGGCGCACACACGCCGTAAATAATTCACGTCACTTTCTCCCCCTGCGGCGGTTTCGCCGAGCGGGGAGGAGAGACGGAAACCATAGTTCTCTATGAGAACTGTGGATTACCGTAGTTACTGGGACGGATTGGAGCTGTACTGCAGCGCAAATATGGCACGCAGTACGGCTCCAATCCGCGCTCAAATAAGCAGTGTGAACGAGGGCTAAGCCGACAGCGCCCGTTCGCTGCCTTGGCCCGGGCGCTGTCGGCGATCTCTTCACGGGTAGGAGACTCCTCTGGAGCGCATACAGGTGAAGATACCTGTATGAGACGGATCACACATAAAACACGAGTGATCACCGATGTATGTTTTACATGCGTCTTTGTGATCCGTCATTCGGATCCGTTTAAAGAATTGCCATGTCAGTTTTTGATCTGAAAGACGCAGCAGACGCCCTATTTAAAACTGTAGGGTGCATTCCTGCAGCAGCAAAAAAGCAGCCAAACATGCACCTTTGGAATACGATTTATGCAGCGCTTTTGGATGCATTTTATGGATCCAACACGCCGTGTGAACATACACAACGTGCCGATGTGTGTTTTACATTTAAAGCAATGTAAATTACACTGCACATTGTTAGATACATGTTTGGGTCCATTTAGGGTCCAAAAACGGATCCAAACACGTATCTAAAAATGTATTGCAACACGGAGTAAACATGCCGTGTGAACAAACCCTAAGGGACACAGCACTGGAAACAGTATGTCTGTCACTAGCTTGTGCTGTCCTCAGCTAGGGTTACGCAACCTGTCACATATATTACACCCCCCTTGCTGAGAACAGCACAACTAGTGTCAGACCTGCTGTTCCCAGCGCTGTGCCCCTTATTCTGTAAGATGCTGTAGTATTAGGCCTCGTTCACACGGCTTATTTGGGGACGGATTGGCGTCGTACTCCGCGCCGGATTTGTGCTTCAGTACGGCGCCAATCCGTCCCTGTCATAACGGTAATCCACTGCTCTCATAGAGAACAGTGGATTCCGTCGCTCCTCCCCGCTCGGCGAATCCGCCGCGGGGGGAGAAAGTGACATGCACATTATCCAGGCGCCTTACGCCCTGGGATAATGCAATCTATGGGGTCCGGGGAGCGGGCGCCCCGCCGCGCCAACGTCCCTGCCCCATTATTCACGGCGGATTGTGTGAGCTCAATACGGCTCACAAATCCGATGGGAATAAGCCGTGTGAACACGGCCTTAGAGCATTTAATGCTCAAATCTTATTCATGAGCAGGTGTTAGCCCCACCCACCAAATGCTAGCCCCGCCCACTAACAGTTATTCACATTTTTTACCTATTCAAAGTAATAGGTTTATCAGTTGAGGTGGGCGGGGCTAGCCTCAGATGGGCGGGTTTTGAAAAAACTGACTGACTCTTCTGGCTGAAAACTGCAGATTTGAGCATTAAATACTCGAAAACTGCAGCATCTTACAGAATAAGGCCATGTTCACACGGCTTAAAATGGGCCGTATTTCAGTCCGTAATTATGTGCCGGAGTGCGCAAATTACGGGCTGAAAACGGCCCAGTCATTACGGTAATTCACAGTTCTCATAGAGAACTATGGATTACGTCTCCTCTCCCTGCTCGGCGAATCCGCCGGGCCGGGAGATAATTGACATGTGAATTACCAGCGGCGTATACGTATAATACAAGTCTATGGGCCGGCGAGGTGCCAGCCCCCCGCTCCCTCCCCCCTCCCGCTCCGCACACACGGCATAATTGCGGGGCGTAATTACGTCCCGCAGTTAAGCCGTGTGAACATAGCCTTTGGGACACAGCGCTGGAAACAGCCTGTCTGACACTATCCTGTGCTGTCTTCAGCCAGGTGGGCATAAACTATGTGACAGGGTCTCTTTAAAAATAAATACATAAATAAATAAATTAAATTTAAAAAAAAAAAAAAAAAAAAAGCAAAAACATGAAAACTCACAATTTATCCCTGCCACCTCCAGCTGATTTCCAGTATTTGCTGATGTTCTAACAAGCACAAATGAGATTCTAGCCAATTTTACATACTAAACACAGTGCAGATGTTATATAAAAATATTCTTACCACGTCATCCATAGTGACCAAATGCTTGTTCATGGGTTTGGTAGGGGTGCTGATGCTCTCCAGAGGAGTACTTGGCCGAGGCATTGGATTTGACATGCTGAGAGAAGGAGCAGGTAATCCCTGAATGAAAATCTTTCCTACCTTTGGTATAATGAAGGAGAAATAAATTATCTATAGATTTTTTTGATGTAAAAGATTAACAGTGCAATTGACTGCAGTTTCAAGCAATTATTTTTTTCTTGACTTTCAAATAAAATCTTTATATCACGGGTAGAAAAAAAACAAAAAACAACAGGCCCAGACAGTAGTTACTGCATAGGAACCAAATGAACAGAAATTCTCATAGATATATTACTAAGTGCACTTATAAATACAAGAGGGTTGCAGCAGAAGATTCACCCACAACTTCTTGTCGTGCGACAACGGGCTACAGTCTGTAAATTGGTTTGTAGTTTTCATCCGGTGTGACACTTATAACCTGATTAATAGCAGTGAAATTGCAAAGAATTTGAATTACAGCTAAGCCACTGCTTTATGAGTGGTGGTGATTCGATCAAACTCTGGAACCCTCATTTATCCTAAGAATCCCTGCATGTTCATGTATAGCCGTGCTTCTGGCTATTTAGCTGTGCAGGGAGCCCCCCTAACCGGCCTTATTTTCTAAAATAGAGATGCCACTAGCATATGATTGGTGGTGATCCCATCAACCTCGGGGGACACCAGTAATCCTGAGAATCCATGTTTTTCCTGTACAGACAAAGACTGAAGGGGCACTGCAACCCCTTTCCCAAAACTGATCGGGATCCCAGAGGTCAGACCTACACTGCTTAAAAAGTGATGGCATATCTTAAAAATATGCCATCACTTTGAGAGACAGAAATACCCCTTTAGGAATACAGTGAAACCTGAGAACCACCCCCAAGAAAGATCAACATTTTTCTGTGACCAATTTCTACTATGTTATAATAAGTAAAAGTATAATAAGTACAGTAAATCTCTTTAAAAAGAGCATCTGTAATTCCGACTGGTGATTTTTTTTAAATGGGATCCACTTGCTAAAGACCATATGCATCACTTTTTTGACTCTTTATCACACTGCATCATCTCAAAGAATGCACTGCAAGACATTAAGGTTGATCAGAGGACAGGAAGGAGTTGCTAGCTGCGAGAAACCTGTGCAGCACATATCACTTTGTGGTAAAAGAGACAGTGAGAGTCCTGCTTATGCCGTCCACATACAATGATTGACAGCTTTCTCTGCATCAGAGTGTGTACAGAGCAAACTGTCAATCACTGTATGTTGGCAAGGTCAGCAGGATTTTCACAGATTTTCTCTACTTTTATTGAAAAATCCTGCTCCAAATCAGAAACCAGTGCTCAGCTACATATCACTTGTGCTAAACTAGAACAGTGAATTCCTCTATCTACCAGCCCAATACAAGATTGTAGCTTCTCTCTGCATCATGTGTACAACCAAACTATATCATCACTGTTGTTTGCAAGGTCCAGATTTTCACAAATTTCTCTACTTATGAAAATATCTGCATGAAACTCATTGACATCCTATCCCTCTATCATATAACCCTATATAACAGCTGATCAGCTCCATCTATCATAAACCCATATATCAGAGGCTCAGCTTCTCTCCCTCTATCATATAACCCTATATATCAGAGCTGAGCTTCTTTCCTCTATCATATAACCCTATATATCACAGAGCTCAGCTTCTCTCCCTCTATCCTATAACCCTATATATCAGAGCTCCACTTCTCTCCTCTATCACATCCTGTTCTAAAATAGGGCAGGATAAACCACCTGTCAGGTTCCTTTTAATATTAAATAGATGTATACTATACAGCTATACAAAAATGTAACGTACCCTTACAACACCGGTGTACAGAATCAAATTCCCGTTGCTCTCCAACACCACCATTGTGTTAATGCTCTACAAATAAATAAGGCAGTAGAATTAGATGAGTGAAGCATGAAGAGTGTATACTGATAGTAGATAGGGAGCTGAACTTACCTCCACCGGGGCAGCATCCTTCGCTGATATGTTGGTGATCGAACCAAAGATGAGCTGCGACTTGTCGTTACTCTCTTCAAACTTTACCAACCTGAGAATACATAACCAAGCTGAGCACAAGCTCTCTCAACATAAATCACAGAAGTCTGGTGTCATTCTTAAGACGAGGGGTTTATTTTCTGAAATCGATGCCCATATAAATGCATTGAGCAGCTTGAAAATTTCTTTAAAATGGATCCTTCTTTACTTTTTTTTTAGTTTTTTTAAAGTTACTTGTTGGGATTTCCATGATATCTTAAAATTTAGCAGCTACTTTTTTCCTCTAAAGTTTTATGAAAATCACTCCAAATTGTTTATTAAGATTTTGATTACAAAAAAAGGTTTATTGAGTATTTTAATTTTTTGTGATTCACTAGGTTGATTTTAAGGCCATGTTCACACGGCTTAAAACTGGACGTATTTCAGTCTGTAATTAGTAAGCAAATTATGTCTGGAATACGTCCCAGTCATTACGGTAATCCACAGCTCTCATAGAGAACTATGGATTATGTCTCCTCTCCCTGCTCGGCGAATACGTCGAGGGGGGAGATAATCGACATGTGAATTACCAGCGGCTTATACGCGCCTCTGGTAATACAAGTCGCTGGCCCTCCGCTTCCTACCCCGCCCCCACGGCGTAGTTGCGGGGCGTAATTAAGTCCCGCATTTAAACCGTGTAAACCCAGCCTAAGAATTATTTCCCAGGATGATATATACTTTAACTGCCAGCACAGGGAGCACTGTAATATTATAACTATACCACAATTTACAAAAGTTAAGTTGATTCAGACTCCTAAAGGGATTGCCCATTAAAAAAAAAAAAAAAAGAAAGTTCTGCTGGTTGGGAGGGATTAAAATTAAAAAACAAAAAAATCTAATCTTTGAAGCCCACTATACTCCAGCGCTGCTTCCCTGACAATGATTGGCCTTAGTGGCCCTGTGGCAATGCAGCCAACCAAGCCGTAGTGTCACGTGTACAATAATAGTATCATCATCTATGGCTGGCCCTGGGTGCAGCAGTGGTGCCAGGACAGAGAAGGCTACATAGGCTAGTTAAATTGTATTTTTTGCTTGTTTTTTTAAATCCGTCCTATGCAGAAAAGCCCTTTTTTAAAACAATGGACAACCCTTTAAGGAGCAAATGCATGACAAAGGCAGACTTCATCAGGCACAAACAGTATAAAGTAGATTGGTCACTATAATTTACTACCATATGTATCAAGATCTGTAGAATTTTATTTAGTTAGAGTTGGATTGCAAATTTAATACAGGGCACCTTTCTCTCCTTGTGTGTCCTGTTTTCTGTCCCCCCGTCTTGTTAGTTTGTCTTATTGTTTACTTGGTTTATTTGTCTAGATGGCCGTTTGTTGGGCTTTTCTTATTGGATTACTAAGACGGTGCTCATATTTATTAAATTAGGACTGTGTTTTATTTATATTATTTGGTCTTGTCTGCATTGTGTTGCACACTACTTCCATTGCTATAATGGTACTGTACTCTTTGGATACTTTCTGTAGCCCATCATGGCATCATATTTGTAAAAACCTCAATAAAAATTTACAGTTTAAAAAATTTTTTTACTACCATATGTAATGTGATAATCTGCTGTATTTCGCCACGTATTGCGCTTAACGCGTGGCAAAATGCGCCCCGCAATTACGGTAATCCATAGCTCTCATAGAGAACTATGGATTACGCCTCATCCCCCTGCGCATACAATACGATCGTATTGTACGCGCGGGGAGATAAGTGACATGTCAATTGTTTGCGGTGATAACGTGCCACGAGTAATGAATGTCAATGGGGCCGGCGGACTGCCCCCCCCCAGTGCTTTGGGAATACGCGCTGATCAGCTCGACTCCCAAATCACTCGGCGTATTGCGGCGCGTGCTATATGTGCCACAATTACGCCGTGTGTGAACATAGCCTTAGATTTTATGACCAGCAGTGCTGATGGGTGGGAAATGTCCATTTATGAGCACCTTCATTTACTTATAACTGCTCATTTAGCACCCCAATAGTGACAGTTGCAGCCACCTCCACCTATTTAGGCTGTCGCTTACTTATCAGAGTGCCACCACATAAGACTACTCTGGAAGAGGGGGGTCTGCACTGATAATTGGGGGAAAAAAAGGTGAGTGGAAAGTGGGGACAAATCATACAACTATTTGGCCAAGCATTTATTTTGCTATAAATCCGTCCTATTTCAATTGATTCAGTTCAAATGTGGATAGATTTAGACGTGTTTAACAGGTATGGGCAATGTGTTTTACGATTTGAACCTTTACATAACATTCCAATCTTTAGCATCTACAATATCTAAACCTTACCCACAAATAATTTTTTTGCCCCTGTGACTTTCAGCCCGTCGGCCAAAAGAAAATGCAGATAAAGTCATACAATGCTAGTACAGAGCTTGTTTCCATGCACTAGTCTGCATCATCTTTATTAAAGCAGACATCATTAGGTTACAGGTGCATTAAATCGCTTTACTATTTTACACATTACCTCTGGAGACTTACCTCAACTGATGCTGCGACTCTACAAGGAAGCACAGGAACTTCTGTCCACACAAATCTGTGGTGATAAATACTTTGGTTGCCTGAGAGTTTTTTTCCCTGTTAAATACATTAGCGTATATACATTAGCCAATAACAATATATTCCTGCTGACATAAAATGCTTATTTTGAGGCCTGTTACCGTGTGTTTGTAATAGTCTCTGTCCAAAGGTGGTCAAAGCAGAGTTCTGGAACAATGGGTTCGGTTTCTGCCGAGAGGAAATCACTAGCAGTGCTGTTGGGGGAATGGCATGTTCCTAATCTTTTTGGTGATGGAGTGTAATTGGAGAAATTAAAACGCTGTACACCAGAAAATGAATGCACTCCTAGAGCAGGGGAATGGGAACGGCTGCAAGAACAGAAAGCATAGTATTTAGTGTTAGTATAACACTTGGTAAAATGGCTTTTATTTCAGTTTCTGTGAAAAAGGCTCAAGAGTAAATCAGCAATATAATACAAAACACTCTGCAGTTACAGCTAGTTTTCATTGGAAACAGTCAACGAGCTTGCCTGACAGCATGACGAAAGGCGCATGTGAGCTCCTATAATCTAGTTACTTAGTACGATTAGAAAAAAAAAAAAAGACATGTCCATCAAGTTCAACCAAGGGTGAGGAAAGATGTGGATGAAGGGAGGGGGATAGGGAATTTTTTGAAACCCGTCAGGTAAGAAGTTGTAGAGCAATTTTTTATATACCAAATAACTACCCTGTTTGTTAAGAGGATATTGGGTGGGATAAATAAAAGGCCAAGGAAGCCAATTGTTAACTCAATATAATACTGCAATTCATTGTGCATAGATTCCAGAAATGAAATCTCCAAAGAAAGCTTTTTCTGCACTTTTTGCAGCAAAAATTTCTGGCGAGAGACAGGTTTGAAGAGTGCAGAACTGTGAATGCAGCGCTAGGGGGATAAGTAACTGAAACATATATAATAACATAGGACAGCACAACCAATAGCTCTAGCATGCAGAAATAGAAAAAAAATAACAAAATAATATATACAAAGCAAGAAAAAGTTACAAAGCACGCAAGCTTTTATAACAAAAAAATTAAAAACAATTAAAAACCACCCGAAGGTGCACAAATAATAGTGAGAAATCGTGATAAGCATCAGTATGGCAAGCTCACAGTCCAACACCCCCCATTGTCCTCGAAAAAATAAATGAATATAGATATATAATATTAAATTAATTTTTTTTAAAAAATCATAAAGAAATAGTTGTATCGTATCTCCAAGCGTGTAAAATAACCCAGCTATAATGCAACTTCTAATTCAATACACCCTGTTTCCCCGAAAATAAGACAGGGTGCATTTTTTTATGCAAGTCAGAGTTTGGCTGCTTATGCTGATGTTCGTGATAAAATCACTACAGTATATTAATACATGTTGATTTTTGTTCAACAATAAATATGAATTCTTGTTCATGGAAAAATACGACAACCCCTAAAAATAAGAACTAGTGCACTTTTAGGAGCAAAAATTAATATAAGACACTGTCTTATTTTCGGGGAAACGGTATGCAATAATCACCACAAATATGCAGAGACTATGAACGTGTGAAAAAAGAGAGAAGAGCAATAAACCCCATGTGTATCACCTATCAAAGCTTCTTTTAGGGGTGAAGAGCCAATAGAGAAGTACTTCCCTATAAATGACAGTGATAAATAATCATCCAGTCTTAGGAAATACAAGTATGGATATCTGTATTGCGATCCACATGGGGAAAGCTTCTCAGGCGCTAAACCGGAAAGGGGCATGTTTGTACAAAATAAGAAATAGCATGCGTCAGAACAGTAAAGGTGTGTTCACACCATAGATTTTTCTAAGGAATTCAATATGGATTCCGTGTCGTATTCTACATTAAAATCCTTGTGTAATCCGACTCCCATTCATTGGAATAGGCAGTCCGTGCTGAAGTTCCGTGTGACTTACTTGTGCACCTCTAGGTGTTCTTGTATTTAATTTTTGGAAGGGTCTCTTTTATACATACTTCATGACCTACTTTTTCTTGCTCTGTATTTGCTTTGTTAGGGTATAATTAATGCTGTAATTCGTGATCAATACAAAATAAGTAAAAGCAAGGAATTTGCACAAGATTTTCCATAATGGAATAAACCATACTGCACGTATAGTGAACCAATCCTAGAGGGAAAATCTTACACAGACGGTATAAAATCATATGGCTGGAACATTATAACAGGAAAGAGACAACCTTATGCACTAACCTGAGAGCAGCCATATTGGAAATAGCGGGGGAATGCGAGCGAGAATGGCTGATGGGAGAGGACACGGAGCGACTCTGGCTGTGAAGGGAGGAATAGTTTTGGAAAGGAGAGGCTGTTGGAGAATCTCCTTTGGACACACTCCGCAGGTGAGCGGTCAGCGAGCTGTTCATCGTCCCATGCTGTGGGGTACCCAACTGATCAGGATATTTTAAGACTGCATTTTGTTCCTGTATGTGAAGAAGACACACAGTAATAGTAACTGTTTAAATTATCAATGTACAAAAGATGTTGCCCCAATTAGGTTATGTTCACACGTCTTATTTGGACGCTGTTTTGGACACGGTTTTCAGAGTGTTTCCGCACCCAAAACAGCATCCAAAACGCCTCCATTTAATTGATTAGCTGTAGTTCACACACGATGAGGTTTTTACGCACTTCTTTGGAAGCTGTTTTGGGCGCTGAAAAAGAAGTGTCGTATCAATTCTTGAAGCGTGTTTTAGGCCCATTTTTAGGCGCCTTTTTTTAGCTATTAATTTCTATGGGAGAAAACAGTGTTGAAAACCTCATCTAAAAACGTGCTGAGACACGTGTCTAAAACCTCTTCTGAAGAAGCGGGTTTCAGGCAAGGTTTTGATGCTGATTTGGGAGCTGAAACACTCCGAAAACCGCTTTGAAAACAGTGTCCAAATAGGCCGTGTGAACACACACTTACAATTCTGCTTACTACATAATGCCTATCTAAAGAGCTTATTTCCCCAAAATACAAATTAACAGAGGAGACAACAAGCCAGTAAGAAATTCTTGACTACTGCAGCACAGAGAAAGCAGAAATCTGCGTTTGTTAATTTAAAAAATAAAGATGAGCGATTTTTTTTTTATTTTTATCAAGATTAAATTAATGTAGGAACTTTAAAAGTCTACAATTGCAAAGTGACTTCTGTCCTTGATTATAAGTTGCTAAAAAAAATGATGGGTACTTCTCTTGGTTTGGTGGGTATGGGTGGGATGGTTGGGGTTTGTTTATGGTTGTATGCTAATACTGCTGAAAGCATTGTATCAAGATATATGGTACGGACATATTCATATACTCTTACTGTTTTGTATCTAAAAAGCAAAATGAGTGTATATTTATGCATCCTGATGTAACAAATAATGATAAGAGACGTTCTATTCTGTATGTCCGTAAATTGTTTAATAAAAATAATCTGATTAAAAAAAAAAAAAGTGTACAATTAAAAACATACTTTAACATTAATACCTGCATTTTAAGATAACTGGCCCTTTAAAAGGTTGGGAACTTAAAGGTGTTGTCCACCTACCCTTTTTAAATATTCAGCATGGTACTAAGGCTACGGTAAAATAAAAAAAAATAAAAAATAGAATAAAAAATGCTTTTGAAATCACATTCGTTCCAGCAATGTGCCTCTGGGTCCACTCCACCAGTATACTGTTGTCTACCGGCTTCAGGGAAACGCAACGTCACTGCTGCAGCTTCTGGTTGGTTGCTGTGGTCACATGATACAGCCCGAGGTGACCGGCACCAATGTTACTTACTTTGACATTTCTTACCTCCGATTTCACTTTCCTTAGAGCCCATACAGTATGGGAGCCAAGCACAGTGTCATAGGTCATCACTATAGAAGGGTCAGCATTGGTGAAAACAATTTTCAAGGTGTGGTCAGAAACATACTGCACTCGGGTGTTGCCGAATATACCTAGAATCAAAGTCAAGGTTCTCTTTTTCAATTGAAGCAAAACAAGTGTCAAATAATCCAGGTTATACTGGCGCCTTGATAGGCAAGTAAATGCAGTACGAACTCACCTCCCGACCTGCAGACCAGAGGAGTGATTTCATCTAAGGGATGCAGCATGCTGAATATAGTTGGTAAAGGTTCCCTACAGTCAAAAAAAAAAACTATAAAAAAAAATGGTCAAACCCTATTCACATGCTGTTTTAGGACATACAGACTTAAGAGGATGTCTAGATGCCCCTGTATTAGCCTAAGTGAAGAGCCATCTACAGTGATGGCCAAAAGTATTGGCACCCCTGCAATTCTGTCAGATAATACTCAGTTTCTTCCTGAAAATGATTGCAATCACAAATTCTTTGGTATTAATATATTCATTTATTTTGTTTGCAATGAAAAAAACCACAAAACAAAATGAGACAAAAATCAAATCATTGATCATTTCACCCAAAACTTCAAAAATGGGCCGGACAAAAGTATTGGCACCCTCAGCCTAATACTTGGTAGCACAACCTTTAGCCAAAATAACTGCGAACAACCGCTTCCGGTAACCATCAATGAGTTTCTTACAATGCTCTGCTGGAATTTTAAACCATTCTTCTTTGGCAAACTGCTCCAAGTCCCTGAGATATGAAGGGGGCCTTCTCCAAACTGACATTTTGAGATCTCTCCACAGGTGTTCTATGGGATTCATGTCTGGACTCATTGCTGCCACTTTAGAAGTCTCCAGTGCTTTCTCGCAAACCATTTTCTAGTGCTTTTTGAAGTGTGTTTTGGGTCATTGTCCTGCTGGAAGACCCATGACCTCTGAGGGAGACCCAGCTTTCTCACACTGGGCCCTACATTATGCTGCAAAATTTGTTGGTAGTCTTCAGACTTCATAATGCAATGCACACGGTCAAGCAGTCCAGTGCCAGAGGCAGCAAAGCAACCCCAAAACATCAGGGAACCTCCGCCATGTTTGACTGTAGGGACCGAGTTCTTTTATTTGAATGTCTCTTTTTTTTCTTGTGAACTCTGTTGATGCCTTTTCCCAAAAAGCTCTACTTTTGTCTCATCTGACCAGAGAACATTCTTCCAAAACGTTTTAGGCTTTCTCAGGTAAGTTTTGGCAAACTCCAGCCTGGCTTTTTTATATCTCGGGGTAAGAAGTGGGGTCTCCCTGGGTATCCTACCATACAGTCCCTTTTCATTCAGACGCCAACGGATAGTACGGGCTGACACTGTTGTATCCTCGGACTGCAGGACAGCTTGACCTTGTTTGGATGTTAGTCGAGGTTCTTTATCCACCATCCGCATAATCTTGCATTGAAATCTCTCATCAATTTTTCTTTTCCCGGCCCACATCTAGGGAGGTTAGCCACAGTGCCATAGGGAGGTTAGCCACAGTGCCATGGGCTTAACACTTCTTGATGACACTGCGCACGGTAGACACAGGAACATTCAGGTCTTTGGAGATGGACTTGTAGCCTTGAGATTGCTCATGCTTCCTCACAATTTGGATTCTCAAGTCCTCAGACAGTTCTTTGGTCTTCTTTCTTTTCTCCATGATCAATGTGGTCCACACAAGGACACAGAGCTCATTGAGGTTTCTTTTTTTTATTTATTTGAACTGTTTGACTAATTACTAAGGAGAACGGGAGTAGAATGACAGCACCTGGGGTTTGAACACTCAATAGCTGCCTGAGAGGAGCGGTGATGTCTGAGCATGTGCGACCAGGATTGAGGAGCTCTCAGCCCTGGTCGTATCCCCTGGAGACGAGCTGTAAACAATGGATCACTAAAGGAGCAGCTAAGACAAAAATGGTGCAGAAATTTTAATTATAATAAATGGTAAAAATGTTTCTTATTTCATTTGCAAGTTTCCCACGTCAATTTTACTTTGTGGCAAAACCCCTTTAAGCAAAACGTGCTCCAATAATTATCAGGAGAAATCCAATTTAAAACTCACAATAAGTGGACATCCCATCTAGATTCAAAAAGATGTCCACTTATTTATTAGTGCACTGTTTGCTTACACCATTTCTGCCCCTTGGGAAATCTTTCACTTTGAAGAGGGAAAAGCATCGGGACGGTGCATTATATCATTAGAGCTTTCTCTAAGGGTCAGATATATATACAGTGGAGCCGCCCTTTTCAGGGCAATGTCCCCGCTGTTTAGGTAGAGACAGCAGAGGGAAAGATTAGAAGTTATTTCGCCAATATTTGTCCCTCTTCCCTTCTACCTATAGAAAAGAGTTTATCAATTATAGGGGGACATCTCAAAACATTGGACTCATGATCAAACTGGTAAGTCTCTATGAAATGTTCCTTCATATTTGTTTGTATAATATCTATGCCCCCATTACATTTGGTTTTATCAAAAAATGTGGGATTTTTTGTTTAGCTGAAATTATTAAAGGTTATTTTTAAGGCCAGGCAGCTTATCGTGCAATTAGTGGTTAAACTAGTATCTACCCAACATTGCCACTAGAAACATCTGAAGATGTGGGTTAGGGTATTCTATATGACTTTGAAAGACCAGATGGCTTTTTGGACTTCTGCTTTTCAGTTTTAAGGGCCGTTCACACGGCTTACTTTGGGCACGGATTGCAGCCATATTGCGCACCTTACTGCGCTCCAATACGGTTGCAATCCGTGCCCAGCCATTACGGTAATCCATAGTTCTCATTGAGAACTGTGGATTCCGTCTCTTTCCCCCCGCTCAGCGAATCCGCCGGGCAGGGAGAAAGTGACATGCCCATTATCCTGGTGGGATACGCGCCGTGGATAATGAAAGTCTATGGGGCCGGCGGGCAGTGCCCTCGCCCCGCCCCTTATTCAAGCCGGAATTGCGGGCGAAATCCGTCCTGCAATTATGGCTTGAATAAGCCGTGTGAACCGGCCCTTACAAACGGCTCACAGCCCAGAAAGCCCACAGTGCTCTGGTAGAAAGCATCACAACACAAAGAGCCAAACCAAATAAAATGAACATAGGCTTTAACATATTAGTGAAAGTGGGTAAATTGTATTCCTTAAAATTTTACTAAATTCCGCAGTTTAATTGACAATACATAACGTTTCATAAGTAGGCTACTTTAACACAAGTTTTACTTTATTCCAATAATGAGTGTAAAAACTAGCTGAGGTTTTAACGTAAAATGATTTTCTTACAGAACCTGCTCATTACAGCCAGCTTCAGACTCACACTTCCTATTGGGGCTGTGAGTGGTACTACAGCAGTGATTGGCATATCAGCTCTGCTATCCCTAACTGAGCCTGGGTCATTAGTAAGGCAGGGTTCACACGGCAATAATTGCGGGACGTATTTTGCCCGCAATTACACCGTGTGCTCGGGAGCGGGGGCAGGGCACCCCCATAGACATTCATTGTTCACGGCGCGTATTCGCCGCTAGTAATTGACATGTCACTTCTCTTCCCCCCTCGCCGTATTGTGCGAGCAGGGAGAGGAGACGTAATCCATAGTTCTCTATAAGAACTGTGAATTACCGTAATGACTGGGACATATCTCGCCCCATATTTAGCACAGTACAGAGATACGTCCCAGTTTAAACCGTGTGAACATAGCCTAATGGGGGATCTAAACAGAAGAGCAGAAGACTACATAGCTCTAAATGGTTACATTTTGTCAGTAAGACACAAACAAGCTGCTGAGCTGCTAATAAGGAACAGCAGGGAGTGACTTTACCAGCCAGGCCAGTATGAGAGCAGAGAGAGGTGGTCAGTAACCTAGATCTGCTCTGGCTTTGAAGGGAAGCAAAATCAGAACAGAAATGTATTTTGTAATATTCTGTATTTATCTTTCCCTACATGTTTAAAGATCCCTTTAACTAACAAACCGGTCTGTGGAGAAAAAGAAAGGATAAGAAACCCAAGTTTAGAACATTCATATATCTAGACATTAAAATCAACACGTACCTTGGTGGACTTTGTGGCACTTCATGTGAGTAGCTGTTGCGCTCAAACAATAAGCCATATTTTGTGGGCCAAACATTAGCAACCTGAGAAACCGACAAAAAGATCATGTGTAAAAGTTTCACACACAACAATACATGGGCTTATTAGATCACTATTCTGGGAGCAGCACTAAGATGATGTACTGTACTGATGATACAAGAGTCACAACAACTCATTTCAACAAAACCAGTCATACTGCATTATTTTTGGGGTGATCTTTTCGTACATACTCCAGTCTGCCAAAAAGATCTTTGTATCATATTAAAGGGAATCTATCACCAATATAATTTGCTTTATATAACTTGAGATATTAATACTCATTTTTCTTCATTTTAATTTTCTGATTGTAGATTTTTTTATTTCTGTTGTCTGTATATGATTATGGGGGCAGCCATATTGCCTGAGCCGCTTTTAACCGCATTTAGAGAGATGCTTTACAGCATATAGGATTCTGTGAACAGGATCAGACCCATTGACATCTATAGGAGAGTTTTCTAGGCATGCTCTGTGACCTGGGAAGAAATCACTGTGTTTGGGAAGGGGGGGAAGCGTGACTATTGCTATTGGAATGGTGAAACTTTGGGTTTAAAGGGGGGGTTTCCATGATGTTAAAAATTGACGTGGGGTCCTCCAAAATGGGTATTTAATCACTTTTTTAAAAAATATGTTTATTACAAAAATTCAGCCTAGAGAGCTAAAAGGCTTTCCTTACCTTTCCCTTAGTTATTTTTAAAACTTGCAAATTTCTACACCAGGCCCGAGTGACAGGGGTGCTGGCCCGGGGTTTGCAGAGCACACTTTTATTGATTAGGGAGGGAGCGTGAAAAAGCTTTCAAGGGGTGGGAAAAAACTTTTTTTTTTTTTTTTTTTTATTTTTTTTTTTTACAAATCCACTAGGGTTTTTGTGTGGGTTATCTGTAGATCCCCGCCCTTTTTTGATTTACAGGGGAAAAGAAAGGGAAATTTCAACCCGCTGTGGAAAAAGGTGTTTTTCTTTGGGATACAGAATCCACTAGGTTTTAGTTTTGGGGAATTTTAATATGAGGGGGGAACATTGCACATGATCCCCTTTTTGCATGGCTCGTGCTTTTGGCAGTCTCTCTTCTCAGCGCAGCGGGGGGCTTTTTATTTTGCTTCTTAGCAGATAAGGCCCCAAATTCCCGGCAAAAAAAACCCCTTTTTAAATAAAACCCTTTTTTTCACCCTTTCCCTGTAACCCCGCCGTGCAGGGTAATGGGAAAGAAAGGGAAAAAAAATTAAACTTTTTACAGAACAGGAAGTCTCAATATTTAAATTAAAACCTAGTAGCTACTTGTTCACTCTTGTTTTCCCATTAATCTTTTTTTTCTTTACCGATATCTTTGAAAAAGGTTGCTTTCCTCGAAACTTTGTTTTTTTTTAAAAAACATCCCAAAAACCCCATTTTTTTTGATTTGTTAAACAAACTTTCCCGTTTAAAAATTTTTTTGGAATTTTTTTTTCATTACAGATCCTTTAGGTTTTATGATCCATGCCTCCTAAAAATACACCCCCCGGCCCCCTTTATTTAAAGGGAAAACCATGCTAGTAACGGGTTTGGGCCCCCTTTTTTCCTTCAGAACTGCCTCAATTCTTCGGGGAAAAGATTAAAAAAGGTTTTTTCAACGATTTCCCCAATTTGGGGAAACCCAAGGGGGCCCAAAAAGAGTGCCAAGAAAAATTTCCCTAAAATAACCCTTTAAAAAACTTTTTAGACTTCTCGGTTTTTACCCTATCTTGACAAAACAGGGTTTAAACGGGCCCCCGGCCCTTTTAACGGTTTGGCCAAAACGGGGAGTCCCCAACCTATCTTTACCCCTCTTTAAACGACCAATCAGGGGCCCCTCACTGGGTCCAAACCGACCTCCAAAAATTCCCGAAGGGGGAAAAAATTTAAAAAAACCCCAAACCCGCAAAGGTGCCCCTTTTATGACAGGGCCCGTGGGGTTTGGGGGGGGCAGAAAAACCCCAAAAAAGGAAAACACCCCCTTCCCTTTCCCCCCAAAAGGTTAAAATTTTAAAATTTTTACACCAAGGTTTTTTAACGTATGTTTTGCACACCCAAAAAATTTTCTTTAAAAAAAAAAGTTTTTGCAAACCTGGGTGCCCCCTGGCAAAGGGGTGCGGCCCCCCAAAGTAATTATAACTGTACAAAACCAGACCGCCGCCAGGGGCACATTTCTGCCAAAAAAGGGCAATCACAAAAGTCCCAAATCCCCAAAGAAGCATTTTTTGCAAACTATCATACATGAAAAAACTTGAGGAATTTTCGGTTCACAATTTTTCTTGTCAAAAAATGTTTTTTGCTGCCCACCACTTTCAACGGGGGTCCAAATCGGGCAAATCCTATCCCATCTTTACCTCTCAATCGAGCCAATTTAGGCCTCAAAGGGAAAAATTTTCCCCACACCATGACACCAAACCCCCACCCGCCTTAAACCGTTGATACAAGGCAGGATGGGGTCCTGTTTCCCTGGGGTACGCCAAATTTCCCACCTTCCACCGAATGTTGGAAGCAGAAATCGAGACTCATCAACCAGGCAAAAGGTTTTTTCCAATTTTTCTACTGTCCAATTTTGATGGGGCTTGGGGAAAAATTTGGGGCCCCCAGTTTTTTGGGGTTTTTAGCTTAAAGGGGTGGCACCCCCCCGGGGGGTCTTCCCCCCCTTTGGGGTGTACCCATCTGGCCCCCAAAGTTTTGCCCCCTCCCCGGGGGCATTCGAGATGTCTTTTTTGCCTACCTTGGGGTTTTAACGGGGGGCTATTTGAGTCACTGGGTTTCCTTTTTTCAGCTCGAACCAGTCCTGCCCCTTCTCCTTTGACCTTTTGGCAAAACAACAAGGCATTTTTCCGCCCACAAAGGGCTGCCGCCTCACGGATGTTTTTTTTTTTTTTTTGGGAAACCTTTTTCCTTTTTTAAACCCTAGAGAGGGTTTTGCGGAAAATCCCAAAAGGGTCAGAAATTTTTGAAAAATCAGACCAGCCCTTTTGGCACCAAAAAAACCCTTTCCACGTTTAAAGGCACTCAAAACAACCCTTTTTTCCCCAATTTTCTGGGTGCCGGTTTTAACTGCAGGGGGATTTTTTCTTGACCATGTTTTACATACCCAAATGCACTGAGTTTCCGCCTGTGATTTGGCCCGATTAGAAAAATTTAAATTTAAAAAGGGGATTTGGAAAAGGTTGTTAACCCAATTAAAATGGGCCCTTGAGTGTATGTTAATAAATACCTTTTTAAAAAAATTTTTTTTGGGTTTGGGGCGGGGGATAATTTTTGAGACCCCCCCCTTTTCCCAAATTTCCCCAAGCACAGAAATTCCCCTAAAGAAAAACCCGGGCCCGAAAAATTTGGGTTTTCAGAAGCTTTGCCGGGGGGTTAGGGATTCTGCTTTGGGGGTTTTTTTAAAAGCCCTGGGTTCCCGCTAATTTTTCCGCCGTTTTTTTTGACGGTCCCCGCAAAAAACCCCCAAACCCCCTGAAAAACCGTTCGGGAAAAACCCGTACAGTGGGGGGCATGCCCCTTTGAGTTGCCCGCCTAAGAGGGCTTATTCACGGCACCCCAGTTAAAAGTCCCAATAAAGCTTCAAAAGAGCAAATAAAAAGATCATTTTTAACGCCCAAATAAAAGGGAAACAGGGCCCAACTGTGGTATTCAAGAACAAGAATCAAAATTGGGTTAAAACCCAAAAGAAACCCAAAGGGAAAAGGACACTAGACAAATGGAAAAACGTACTTTGGTTTTAGGGGGTCAAAACCGGGAAAAGGGTTGTTTTTGACATGTTTGGCTCCCACTAAAACATCAAGGAATTTGGTTTGTGAACTGCCATTTTATTTATTTAGCATTTAAAGGCCCAAAGAAAACCCGCGTGGCTACCACAAACAATTTTGCAGTGCCCCGCCATTTCCCCTCTGTTTCAAACTTTGGTTTTTTGAACAGGACAATGACCCCAAACATATGTCCAGGCTATGGAAAAGGGCAATTGAAAAAAAAAAGGGGGGAGTGGTGGGGTCCCCCGTGTGAAAGCCCCTAGCATCCACCCAAAAACCCCCAAAACCCCCCCCTAAACTGTTTAATGAGGAGAAGAACTGGACTGCAAAATGAAGGAAAAGCAACCAACAAGTGCTTGGCTCCACTGGAAACTCCTTCCGTACTTGGGAAAAAAAAATTTTTTATGACTATGGATTGAGGAATCCCAAAAAAAAATCCCCAAAAAATTTATTAAAGAATCTAAAATATAAAACATATTCTGGTTTAACATTGGTTTACTACTTTAAAGGGGATTTTCACACGGGGAGGTTCCCGTCCGTCCCGAAAAAAACTTATTAGCCCAAACGGACCCAAACACACATCTAGCAATGAGCAGTATGATTTACATTGATTGCAATGTAAAACATGCACCGGTGTTCAGACGAGTGATTGCCAATGCGTGTTTACGTGCGTCTTTCGGATCCGTTCTAAGAATTGACATGTCAATTCTTGATCTGAAAGACGCAGCAGGAGCCCTATTTAAAACTATAGGGTGCGATCCTGCTGCGGCCAAAACGCATCCAAACACGCTGGATCCAATTGATGATGCGTTTTTAGATGCAATTTTCGAATCCAAAACGGATCCAAAATCGCATCCAAAAACACTGTGTGAACATACCCTGATCCTAAATGTTTTCAGGTCTTACATTTAATATATTATGTAAAGAATAAGAAAACAAACATATAAAAAGATTCAGGGAATAAAAAGCTGTGTCGAAACTTTGACCGGTACTGTACAAAAAGAAAGATCACTGTTGAGATGTGTCTAAATGTATCATATCTACATAGTAAATTAATAAAGCATTACTTGGTGTTCAAGTCAAACAGGACTGCAAAAGTCACTCTGTGCATCACAAATATGCGTACAGGAGATTCTGCACCTACCTGAAATGGTAGAGGTGCAATATAATCCTTCCCTTCTGTGTTGTGGACATTGATACAGGAGCCTTGCAGGATACAGATGCATTTCTCTACTTTATCGTCGCCTGAGAAATAAAATATATTCAGAACAATCACTAACGCACATAACATCTTCCACACACTGCACATACTCTTCATCATGAAGGAGCCATCTACTGATAAATGAGGATGGCAGAAGCAGGACTCATCGACCTACCCGATTTACAGTGGTGCTGTCATAGGATGCGGCCACCGGTAGTACCAAGAGCTGGTGACTATGTAGCAAAGCTCTGGCAGTCCTAACTCTGCTGGTCAGACTCAGTGGGAATGTGCACGGCCTGAGCATATACTGTTGTTCCCTACATAATCACCTCATAAATCAAGAGGATGGCTTCAGGTACCCACTGTAGCCTAGACGTCATCTTGCTGAACTCCTGAAAACCACAACTACCTGTAAACTATGGGTAGAGCGAGCTCTTGAAGGGGTTTTCTTACTACAAAGATTAGCTCTCAACACGTGGGAACAGGTAATTGAAGACTTATTCTAAATACATTGGTCTTTTGATTTTCGTTTACTCAGGAAAGAAGACTGCGTCCACACGACTAAGGACAAAATACTGTAAGATTCTGAATCAGAATCCAACGAGTATTTAAATAGTAAAAACTGAGGGTTTTTACTTGATTTTAGTTTTTTGCCGTGGTTTTTCAATGTTTTTTGACAGTGTAGAGCTCTATCTGCACAATAGTGAGCTCTCTCTCTCTATATATATATATATATACACACACACACACACACACATAGAGAGAGGCGCTGTTTGGTGGGGGGGGGGGGGGGAGAGCGCTATTGCGCAGATAGATCTCTACACTGTCAAAAGACATTGAAAAACCAATTCCGAAAACTATATATATATATATTATTATTATATATAATATATATATATATATATATATATATATATATATATATATAGATATATATCCCCTCTGCCTCTCTCTCTATATGTATGTGTGTGTCTCCTGTATTTATGTGTAATATATAATAAAATATTATATATATATATATATTATATAAATATATATAAAATATTAAATAAATGTGTGTGTGTGTATTTATATATAGAGCTATCCCTGTGTAGATATATAAACCAGGGCTAAGGAGTCTGATTCGAGGAGTCGGTTCCCATTTTGTCGGATTCGTCATAAAATGGACCGACTCCGACTCCCAAAATATATAATAAGTTGGTCCAGTTAGTTCGATGCAGTGCAAAGAGCAAGAGGAATTGGGTCCGGCCAGTGCTACTGCTCCCATATCTTCAGCCTCATCACATGAGGAATGTAATTGATGACATGGAGCAGGCAAAGCGCTGCCCAGGGGAAAGATTTCCCGCTCCCATGGCAAAGAGATTTCAGCAAAATTTTTTACCTGCTTTCAAAGAAGTAGAAGAGTTCAACCTTTCATCAACACTGACTGTGGTTGAGGCAATTCCTTTCTACCCTGACATTGTTAGCGATGTTGCCCCCTGTGGTCACCGCTTTGCCCCCAACCCAAGTTATTGTAGAGAGGCCGTTCTCTAGCCTGGAAACAATAAGATCAGATGTGAGGTCATGTATGCAGGAATGTTTGGAGGGAATACTATTTCTCAGAACAAATTCAGACACTCCACAATGATCCTGCAGTGTTTTGCATATTACAATTTTTTGTATTCTAAAGTCTTATCCAATAAATATTTTTACACTGACAAACAAAATGGTAACAATGTTTTGAAATTGTGACTTTCAGGCCCCCATATCTCACCATCCACTTTCAGCTTTGAAACGAGGCTACTTTAATTTTATATAGTCATCTTACCTATCTTATACATAAAATTTGGGCTTGCAAGTATTTAGCATCTGCTTAGTTCTGCGATTCTTTCCTGTAACTGCACTGTTACTGTTTCGCTCCAAAAAATCAAAATGTTAATTTTTATTATTTTGTTAGTATTTGGGAAATCCACCTTTGGCTTTCAATACAGCATGGATCCTTCTGAACTCTGAATCAGATAATATCTTGACCAAAATCCGATCCCAGGTCTCTTCTACACATTTCCAATGTTTGTGCCGGCTGGACTTGGATACAAATACAGCTTCTTCTTCAACTCTACCGACAAGTGTTCAAAAGATCAAAACATTGTTACCCTTTTGCTTGTCAGTGTCTGTTCTACCTAAATAGCTTGATTATTGTATCGTAAGGTGATAAACAGCCTGATGTTACCCTTTTACTACAGTAAAGTTATCACTTAAACATGCGCCGTGTATGAGGGAGTCGGAGGTTTGGGAAATTGAAGAGTCGGGGCTTTGGCTTGCCGACTCCACAGCCCTGATATCTACACAGGGATTTAAAAAACCCCACCAAAAACCACTCACAAAGTTTTCTGGTCAGTTTTAAGTCTCTCCATTGACTTTTCTAGTGGAATACAGCAGATTATTGAACATGTTCTAAGTTTTTTGCCAAAAACTGTAGTTTTAAAATCTGACCTCAGAAAATCCAAACTGTGTAGGCTATAGCTCAAAAATTGTATTGAGGTCTAAGAGGAGAGTTTTACAGTCGGATTTTCAAGGTTCTCAAATCCAAAAACGATGTCAACTTCCAACTAAAAAAGCATGCTGTGTAGACATACCCAGAGATTTTATCTTCTCTGAGTGCACACAGGTTTAAATGGTTTACCTGACCATTACTCTGATATCTGATTAGACATGAAAGCAGGGAGTGATATTAAAAAATGTAGAAGATACCAACAGCAAAAAAAGAAACCAAGTCAATAAGTCCATAAATATGAAACAGCTTCTCACCCTTGAACCCACAGGGCAAAGGAATCATAGCACAAAAATCAAAGAGAGAGAAGCAGCATCCATGAGGTATAATCCAAACTTGAAAAATACTTTTATTCCTCCATAAAGTGCAGTGCGACGTTTCGACCTATAACAGGTCTTAATCCAGCATGGATACATAGTGAAAACATGGGGTATATACACAATCTTTGATTTTTGTGCTATGTCACCATGGAATGGAGATCACTCTTTGAGCAGAATAATTATATCTAAAAAGATTAGCTTTTGCTTACAGATAAGCAATTGTTTTCGCTTTGTTTACTGAAGACTAGCTCTCCTTCACTGCTCTTTGTAGTGTCTAGCTAGTTACAGAGACGCTAAATATGCTAATCACTGCTACAGAACCACCCACAGCCTGACAAGACCAGGGTGAAAGGAAATCTGGCTGTGACTGTGAAATTGCATGGTGAGAAAACCCCTTTAAGGTATATTTTCATGAACTAATTTATTTGCAGGAAGTCCCACAATCATTTATTTCAATAGGTTTGCAAATATCCATGCACACCCTGCAGGAACAATCCCATGCACATAAATGGGACAGACTTTAGATACTTCTGCAACAAATCTTCTGTGTGAATAGACCCTTATAAATATCTCTGCACTAGTCTACATTAGACTAGTCCATATATAGAGTGCTGCTATGAAGTCACAAGAATGCCTGATACCAACTCGCTCTCTGATTATTGCAAAGTAATGTGAAGTACAATTATTTTTTCATGGTACAGTATTTATCTGTTTTGTTGTACAATAGCACATTATTGGATTCATAACACAGTATGTGATTAAACGATTACTCTGTAGCCTGTTCCTGACAGGATCGTTTACCCCTCACACACCCTGCCTGAAAATGCTCATTTTCATTTTCTCTAGTACACACAAGTTTGAAGGCATTGACTTTTTGGGGGGCTCGAGTCTAATAATTTTTTGCCTTTTTTCCTTATAAAGTATGGCTTTATTTTTATGCATTTTTTATTTATTTTTTTTTTTTATAATATTAATAGAATCAGATAAAAAGTATGTTTTTCAATTTTTTTTTTTTTTTTGACTAATCTGGTCAGAAAAAAGACCTCTAGGAAGCATTTTAGGTAACTTTTTTAAAAAAAAAAAAAAATAAGTTACCTAAAAGTTTCCTCTCCAGTTACATGGAAAATACAGGCCCTTGTACTGACTGCAAAGTTGATGTGGGTCTGATAAGATTCAGCAGCACCTGCATCTACCGAGCCCTTGCGGTCACCACCATTTAGTGCTGTATATACAACGATCGAAAGTCAGGGTCGGTAATAAACCATCCCTACCTTCTCAGTGGAGAGCCTGGCTGCTGCCGACAGCCAGGTAACCACTCTCAGAGCCGCACAATTAGGGTATGTTCACACGGCGTAAGTCCGGCGCGCATTTCGCCACATATTTGTGCTTTATATGCGGCGAAAATGTGTGACGCAATTACAGTAATTCATAGCTCTCATAGAGAGCTATGAATTACAAGTCGTCTCCCCGGGCGTACAATACGATTGTATCGTTTGCCCGGGGAGAGAAGTGACATGTCAATTGTTCGATTGTTCACGCACTAACGCGCTGCTGACAATACTTGTGAATGAGGCCGGCTGACTTCCACCCACCCCCCCCCCCCCCCCAATCCCCACCCCGTGCTTTGGAAGTATGTGCTGATAAGCGCAACTTCCAAAACACCCGCCACATTGTGTCACGTACAGAATGTGCCGCAATTACGCCGTATGAACATACCCTTATTGTCGACCGCTTGGACATATAAAGCCAACAGGTGGACGGCATCTAATTAAATCCTATGACTTGTAATGTGACACCACGCCCCAACCTCTACTCCCAAAACATCACACTTAGGCTATGTTCACACGGGTTAACTGCGGGGCATAATTACGCCCCGCAGTTACGCCGTGTGGCCGGGAGCGGAGGAGGGAGCGGGGGCCGGCACCTCGCTGGCCCATAGACAATCACTGCTAGCGGTGCGTATACGCCGCTAGAAAGTGACATTGAATTATCTCCCCCCTCGGCGTATTCGCCGAGCAGGGAGAGGAGACGTAATCCATAGTTCTCTATGAGAACTGTGGATTACCGTAGTTACTGGGACGGATTCAGCCCGTAATTGGCGCACTTCGGCGCATAATTACGGACTGAATTACGTCCCGAACTTAGCCATGTGAACATGGCCTAACATATACTTTTTTTCATGGAGCTTTCCAATAAAAATGTTTGTTTTAGTATGTGTATGTAGAGCAATCAAAATCTCTGTTTTGGTGCTATAACTTACATTGTTGATTCTCCGTTTTATTACCAAGTACAGTAAAGTCACACCACAGAGCCTGCAAAACAAAAAATTTAAAATAAATCAAAAATGGTTTAAAGAAATATATTGGAAGCCCGACAACTAAAGTTACACTATCTGTACAAGTTACAGTCATCTCTAGATCACACATAAGCAGTATTTGTAAGAATAACCCAAAATTATACTGAGAAATGGTTGATTAGAGGGGTAAGGGAATCAAGTGCATTAAAGTATGCACTGTACATGATCCAAAATTCAAATCTGTCATGGGTAATGTGGTCGGCATAAAGAAACAGTCTTCATGGTGTTTTGTAGAGGGTTCACCATACATGAAACAAAGCTACAAATATATTCAAATTAAAGCAAATGTGCCAGAAAGAACAATCATGATTTAGATGCCACAATCCTAACGATCTAAAATTGACACTAAAGTAATAATTATAGAGTAAAACATATTAATAAGGCTGGGATAACAGCAGGTTTCAGACCGCCATCTGTAACATATCCTATTGTATAGGCAGATTGTGGTATACATCATCCACTCCCGTCTTTTGGATCCGTTCTTGACCCGTTTGACGCAGCAGACACCCTATTTAAAACTATAGGGCGCGTTTCTGCTGCAGCCAAAACGCATCCAAATACGCAGCTGCGTGTTGGATGCATTTTGGATACGATTTAGGCTCTTTTGAATACATTTTTGGATCCCTTACAGGCACAAACACATTTAAATATAAAACTTTTGTCAGCACTAAGGTTATGTTCACACGGTGTTTTTGGATCCGAAAATCGCATCCAAAAACGCTGCGTCAATCTGATCCAAAACGCATTCAACATGCAGGTGGACCTCCACTAATATCTTGAAAAAAATTTGCAAAAATTTCCATGCCACTTTGTCTACTGCTTGTTCTGGTCCTAGCGATATACCATCAGCGTCTCTCCTAAGACGACCTCTTTAAAAGTTTTCTAGACTTGAATGTGACAGCCTGGGTTAAAGTGGTTGTCCGGTTGATTTTTGGATATTCCGTTTCGAAGGTCACGCACACTATAGAACCACCGGCCTCCTTACTAGCACGCATTCCCAGTAGGTAATTAGCTGGGCATGGGCTCTAGTCCGAAGGTTGATCTTTGAATCGGTGCCAGTAGAAAAAGGAGCCAAAAAAACCAAAAGGCGCTTTCTCAAGTAGTAAGTGCACAGACTGTACTGCCATATTTTTGTGCGTAAAAAAACTGGTCAGATTTCAAATTTCCAGAGGCCCAGTACATTGGGGCTGTGGGAATCCGACAGCGGTCTGGCGGAATACACAACACGTTCTAAATTCCGCCAGACGGTTTTCGGTTTGTAGACGACAGCACAGATTTTCTATTGAAGTCTACACAACGCTGAGTAAGGTAGATTTTTCAGCATATTCAAAATACTGAATCCACTGAAAAACCGACTGAAATCCTGTGCTGTGTAGACCTGGCCTAATACGGAAGATCCTTCCAAAAATCAGTCTGCTCCCCTTTTTGAGTTGTACGTGCACTGATACAACTCCGATAAACATTTAGTTCCAATTAGGCATGTTATTGCAGCCACTAGAGTGTGACGTTTCATTGCGGGAGGGCAGTGGGCAACCACGGTTTAGTTGTGCCGGTGGCCTGCTGACTAGCGCGCCTGACCAAAAGATAATTAACTACTGGGCATGTGTGCTTGTCAGGCAGCAAGCCAGAGCTTCTATACTGTAGCCGCCCCCCGCCCTCCTCAAACGTAACGTCATACTATACAAAGTAGTGAGACATTGCATTCGGGGAGGTCGGTGGGCAGCTACAGTATAGAAGCAAGGCCTGCTGACTAGCGTTCATGCCCGGCAGATAATTACCTCCTGGGCATGTGCACCAGTCAGGTGGCTGCTTCTATACTGTAGCCACCTACCGCCCTCCCTGAATGAAATGTCACACCATACAAAGTAGCATGACTAGCGTGCATGCCTAGTAACTATCTGCTGAGCACGCGCTCTAGTCAGGAGGTTGTCACTTCTATGGTGTAGCCGCCCTGAACCCAGTGTCGCACTATTTTGCGTACTGTGACATTTTATTTGGGGAGGGCGGTGGGCGGCTACAGTATAGAAGCGCCAGTCGGCCTGCCTAGTGCGCATGCCAAAAAGATAATTAACCTCTTGACATGTGCGCTGTTATACTGTAGCTGCCCACCCAGAGCGACACTGTGGTTGGTGAGGGCGGTGGACAGCTACACTACAGAAGCACCAGACTTCTGCCTAGCAAATAATTAAAGGGTTGTTCCCATCAGTCAAGCTGTGGTCTGTAATTGGCTGCACATAACACTTGAACGATGAACGTTTCATGCTACAGCGGGATGAACAGGGCGGCCACCAGGACAGGACGAGGTATGCTTCTTTTTTTTCTATTTTTAATCATGCCTCTTCAGACAAACAAGCTTCTGTAAGTCCCGGAACAACCCTTTAAATAGTGTATGTAGTAGGTTCTGAATGAAACGTCATCACTTACAGACATAAACATAATACTGTCAATGTTAAAACACATGATATAAAACATCTGATAATATAATAGTGTAATAAGATTGTTTTTTACATAATGAGCTTAAAGGGGTTGTATCATTACATTAAATAGTCTTCAGAATAAGGGGATAGTGAAAACAAGCAACTTTGTAATTGGATGTCATTTGCAAAACTGTCTTGTTTTCACCGTCTCCCTTATCTTCGTTCTGTGTAAACACTGTTTCCCAGTGCCAGTCGGATTCCACCTCCTTTCATTTCATTGGCTGATGGCTCTACTAATTTACGTTCTGTCTGGCCCTCAGTCGTACTCACAGGAGCGTGCATTCCTGCCTCTCTCACTCAGAATAAGGGGCCGGCAGCATTTCACTCTGCACAGCCAGCTGCTCCACAGTAACACTGCAGTTGCTTCTACAATCTACAAACAGCAGAATAGTGCCTAGGTGCCTAATGCTTCTGCGTGTAAACATAGAAGGGAGACATATCTGTGCTGCTCTGGATGAGTCCACAGAAGACTGGATTCAACTGTAACAAACCTCCAGCTGTGAGAGGAGAAGAGATCAGTGCTATGAGTTCATAGAAGACTGTCTAGACTGAATGCAGGCCTGTGGTATGTAAACAGCTCTTACAAAATAAGACTGCATAGGGAGAGGAACGACAGTGACATGTGGACTCAGACAGAGAGGGGGGGAGAGCAGGGATGTGCTATCTCCTCCCACTGATCTCAAACCACCACACTGACTTGGGAGCGAACACTATCAGTGATGGGGGGGGGGGTGATGTCATCCCCTTTCAGTTAAGAAACGACCAGCTGGGAGGGGAAGAAACACCCCTGGATTTTAGTAACTGAGAAACTGAAAGTACAAAAAAACAGACAAACTGATGAAGCGATAAATCCCCTTTAATTCATTTTTTAGAAAAATTAAATGGACAATCCTTTAAAAAGAGACGTTTAAATTTTCTTACAAAGAAAAATAGAAAGACCATACAACATATTCAGCTTTCCAAAGCCTTGTGTGATGGCCACATGACATCACGTCACCTGATCACAGAAGTGCATTTTCCTCTCACAGTGTAGGGCTTTGTAGGGCTTACGACGAAAAACATTACAAACCAACCAATATGTAGGAACGACGCCGAAACGGACAACAATTTTACAAACAAGAAAGCTTTATACGAAGAACGCAAAATAACTAAAAAAAACTTCTCTGTTCAATTGCAACTTACCTGGATAACCGCACTGTCAACGGTAAAGGCTTTATACACTGCAGACGCGTGAATTTTACTTCCTTTGCTCCATATCACCATATTTCCAGCAACATAGAGTTCCTCATCATAGTCCACATCTACACGCGGATCACCTACCCCTTTTCTTAACTGCCAACTTTCCTGGGGACCACAGAAAATAGAAGAGCGAGAAAACTAAAGACACATAAACCAAAGTAACCAGTGGTACTTTTCATGTAGAATAGTCTTTTCCCACAGAAATGTCATCTCTAATATTCAAGAGACCTGACCAGCAGCCTCTCTGTCCTCGCCCAAAAAATCATACAAGGGTTTAAAACCAGATTTTGTCTGTCCAGTGTTACTTCCATATCTGCATGGACTTTGTACACACTAAAAAACCAGGACATTAATTACACAAATATACCCAGAACTAAAGGGGTATAGTGACAATTAAGAAATACATAATAATTAAAGTTGATTATTTTATTGATAAATAACAAAATAGTATGAGCTGTCACAATGGAAAAACCCCTTGATATAGCTGGACAGCGAAGGCTCTGACTCCTCAATTTCCCTAACTCTGACTCCCTCATACACGGCGCATGTTTAAGTGATAACTTTACTACAGTAAAATTGTAACATCGGGATTTTTATCCCCATTACAATACAATAATCAAGTTATTGAGGTAGAACATAAAATATATTGGATAAAGTTTTAGAACACAAAAAAATGCAATCAACTATAAATATGCAAAACGCTCCAGTAAGTGAGAAAAAAAGCAGTTTTCAACAAAAACGTCCTGAGTAACATTTGTGGAGTCTATGAATTTGTTCTGAGAAACAGTATCGTCTCCACCATATCCTACTTCATAGATGACCTCACATATGATCTCATTATTTACAGGCTAGAGAACGGCCTCTCTACACTAACTTGAATTGGTGGCAAAGCAGTGACCACATGGGCAACATCTCTAACAATGTCAGGGTATAAAGGAATTGCCTCAGGCACAGTCAGGTCTGAACAGTTGACCTCTTCTACTTCTTTGAAAACAAGTGAAAAATTTTGCTGAAATCTGGTCCATCTGTTTGCTATGGGAGTGGAATCTTTTCCTCTACGATAACGCTTTGCCTGCTCCATGTCATCCATATACTTTTCAAAATTAAACTCCTCGTCAGATGAGGCTGAAGATATGGGAGCAGTAGCACTGGCAAAACCCAATTCCTCTTGCTCTTGGCACTGCATTGAACCAAGTGTACCAATTTATTATATATTTTGGGAGTCGGTTAAATTTTATAATGATTTCCGACTCCACCAAAATGGATACCGACGGCACAGCCCTGACCGAAACACGCAAGTGTTTTGTTAATCTGGATACACATGTACTGGTGTATATATATTTTAATATAAAAAAATAAAGTATGATGATTTTATAAGAACCTTAGCTGTGGATTTATGATTGACCGTTTCTGTGCCCTCAATCTTTGTTGTCTTGATTGAGGGCACAGAAACAGGGGACATTTCCATGCATGGCTTGCACTAACTGTAACAGTATTATTAAGGGTCCAAATTTTATGCATCCAACCCATGGTACAGTGATCCAAATATATGGGTATCATACCTGTAATAAGAATGTGATCTATGCATTGAAATGTCAATGTGAAAAAAAACAGCACAAGCAGATGGCCAAAAAGAAATTAATAAGTATGGCGAAACTACGGCTGCACGCCATTTCAACGAATGCAGACATCAAGTAAGTGAGTTAAAGTGGTGCGTCCTAGAAGAGGTGGTCAGGAATGAAGGAGAATAGGACCCGCGCTTCTGAAAAGAGAAGCGTTTTGGATCCATATGTTGGAATCATTGGTCCCAAAGGGGCTTAACGAAGCTTTTAGTTTAAGATGTTATTTGTAGTGGTTATGCCCTATCATAATAGTAGTGTTAATGAATGACAAAGGGGCAAAAGGGTTTAATGTTTTTTTGAATAAATATCACGTGATGTCGTCCATGCTATTTAAACAGGGCTTTCGTGACTGCGCAGCTTGAAAAGGATGTTTTCATTTGAAACGTCGAAAGGGAGGATGCGCATCAGCTCTTTTGTGAGTTCCTACAGACCACCTAGGCTCGTTTTTTTGGACTGGTTTTGAATCGGGAAGGAAGGGAAACTATGTATGCCAATGAAAACCCTTCGGGTTTTTTTATGCCTATTTAAAGTTGTAAAGTTTGTTGTTAAAATTTTTGAAAAAGGAAATATAAATTTTTTGGAAAAAAATAATGTTTTGGTAATTAATGTTTTTGGGAAGAATGGCTAAAAAGGGTTTTACTAGGCTATGTTCAACGGAAATATGGAACGTATCGCGCCCCGTATTTGGCCGTTACTGCGCTAAATAGGGGGGAACTCCCCCGGTCTTTACGGAAATTCCCAGTTCTAAAATAGAAAACATGGATTACGTCTCCTCCCCCCCGCTCGCACAAACGGCGAGCGGGAAGAGAAGGGACTTTAATTATTCATGGCGTATACCGCCGGAATAATGAAATCTATGGGGCGGCGGGACCCCGCCCCCCCCCCCCCCCCTCTCTCCCGCCGAGCACGGGGTGTAATTGCGGGCGAAAAACTCCCCCCAAATTAAACGAAAACGTGTGAACAAGCCTAAGAGAATCCCCTTTTACCAAGGCATTATATTGACAAGGCGTGCTTTGGACTTCGCAGATATTATGTGAGTAGTTACACCCCTGTTTCCCTGAAAATTAAGACAGGTCTTATACAAATTTTTGCCCCAAAAGATGGATTGTTTAATTTTCGGGGATGTCTTATTTTCCATGAAAAATTATAGCATGTATATAGTGTGTGTGTATATATATACCCCCCTCCGGCCATTTTTATTAGGTACCCCTGTCCAACTGCTCGTTAACATTAATTTTTAAACCCCAATCACAGGGCGGCAACTCATGCTTTTGGGCATGTAGAATGGTCAAGCAATCTCCTGCAGTTCAAACCGAGCATCAGTTGGGAAAAAAGGGTGTTTTTGAGTGCCTTTGAACGGAGGGTTGTTGGTGCCAGAAGGGCTGGTTGATTTTTCAGAAACGCTGATTCTGGGATTTTCCCCCACAACCTCTCTAGTGTTTACAGAGAATGGCCCGAAAAAGAAAAAAATCCAGTGACGGCAGCCCCCTTGGGGGGAAATGCCTTGTTGATGCCAGAGGTCAAAGGAAATGGGCGACTTTCGAGCATAGAAAGGGCAACAGTGACTAAAATACCCAACCGTTAAAACCCAAGGAGGCAAAAGAAACTTTGAACGCCAGTACGGCGATTTTTCTGGGGCAGTGGGTACAGCAGCAAAAGACCCACTGGTCCATCCTTTCAGCTAAAAACAGGAAAAACTGGGGCCCCAAATTTTGCCCAATTCAGAAATTTGGACAGTAAAAATTTGGAAAAAACGTTCCCTGGTCGATGGTTCCCATTTCTGCTGCGACATTCGGATGGTGGGTCAGAATTTGGGTCAACAAAATGAAAGCAGGGATATCCCGCCTTGTTTCAACGGTTCAGGCTTTGGGGTTCATGGTGGGGGGAATATTTTCTTGGGCCCTTTGGGCCCCTTGGTACCCATTTTTCAACGCCACAGCCTACCTGAGTATTGTTGCTGACCATGTCCCTCCCTTTATGACCACAATGTACCCAAAATCTGTTTGGGTACTTTCAGCAGGATAATGCGCCTGTATAAAACTGGGGAAACATTCAACGGGTTTTTTTGAAAAATGACTGGTTTTATGTACTAAAGGCCTCCCAGTCACCAAACTCAATCCCTAGAGCATCTTTGGGATGTGGTGGAATGGGAAAATTTTAGCTCATGGGTGGCAGCCCAAAATCTGCGGCAACTGTGTGATGCCTATGTCAATATGGACCCAAAAACTCGAGGAATGCTTCCACACCCCTTTTTTGAAACTATGCCACGAAGAATAGGCAGGGCTGAAGGCAAAAGGGGGGTCAAAAACCCTTACTAGAGGTGTACCTAAAAAAAGTGGCCGGGATGTATATCAAAGTTTTATACAAACCATGGAAAATATGTAGTAAAGGGCATTTTATGGAGCTGCAGTGACTTAAATTAAAGGATGGCAAAAGTGGGACTGTGGGACCTTTAAAACTAAAAATTCCCGAGACCCATGGCCCTCCTGTTGTGTGTGTCAGTAACATTGCTCTTTCTCCCCCTCTTCCCCGTTACTTTAATGTACTTTCTGTTAAATCTCCTTTGATGTTCAGGACCTGGGTGACTTTGTCACATACCCACAGGGCCCTTTAAACCCCCTAATATTTCCGCTATGTCTTATTTTCGGGGGGGCCTTATTTTTGGGAAATTTAAAAAATCCGCTATGTCTTACTTTCGGGGGGTCTTTTTTTCAGGGAACCGGTAGCACACTTTTCTACTGTTGGTTTCTAAACGCTGGGTTTTTGAACTGTTTTCCTTCCGGCGGAAAATCGAAACCAACCAAAGTTTTTTTTGCACCAAAAACCAGGTTAGCGTGTTAAAATGCCATTTTTGGTTTTGGACGGCATTTTAAAAATTGCTGTGTAGACATGCCAAAATGGGCGTTTGTGAATGGGGTCCTGACTTTTTTCAGTCCTTATGGCTGATTACATAGGGCAGTGGTCTCCAACCTAGGGCCCCCTTTTTTTTTAGGGTTGGGGGGCAAAACTCCCCGAACCCGCCCCGGGGGAAAGGGTGGAGAGCCCCCAGCTTTTTTGATCCTCGTCTTTAAAAGGGAAACATAGGGGTTTAAAGGGGGCGAAACCCCCACGTTTTGCCAAACACCACAGGCAGTGGGGTTTTTTAATTTCCATAGGTTTAAAAGGGGTCAGTATCAAAAGAGTATGGAATTTTTGGATTAGGGGGTGGGTTCACACGGGGTAATTACCCCCGCAATTTTTGCCGGGGGGCAAAGGGGCGGGAGTCGCAGCACCCTCGCCGGGGCCCCCCAAAACTTCATTTTCAGGGGCCGGTTTTTACCCATAAAAAAAATGACATTTCAAATTTTTCTCCCCCCCCGGCCCGGGTTCGCCAAGCAGGGGAAAGGGGAAAGTAATCCAAAAGTTCTCTATGAGAAATGGGGATTTCCGTAAAGACAGGGACGTAAATTTTTGCCGTAATTCGCGCAGTACGGGCGGGAAATTAAGGGGCCCAAAAAGGGCCCCTTTTTAAGCCGTTTTGGCATGGCCCAAATTTTCCACTTATCTATCAAAAGCCCGTTTACAGGGGTGAAATTTCCCCCCTATTTGGTTTCCCAAATGGCCTTTAAAGATTTTGAAAGGGCCGCCCCGGGGATCTTTTTTCACCCTGATTAAAAAACGGTTATGTGGCCCAAAAAAACCGATATTCCTCTTCCAAAGTTTTTTAACCCTGGTTCCCCAAAAACCCTATTTTTTTTTTTGTTTTCCCCTCTTTTGTTATATTCATATAAATGGCCCCCCCAAACTCATCCAGGAAGAAAAAACCCGCTGATCTAACCCCGGGCCACTTTACACACATTTTCCACATGTTCTAAGGGGGGTTAAACTGGGAACTTTCACTGTTAATTTTTCCAGTTGGGGGTTTTCCCCCCACTTAAAACCTTTGGGGGAAGAGAATTTGGGGGGTCTGTTAAATGTAATTTTTCATATAATTCCCCCAAAAATGCACCCCGGAGGTAACCTTATATCTATAACCCTTTTTTTAAAACTCTTTTTCCCCCATCTTTCCCGGGGGTTTTTTCCCCCAAACAATGTTACATACGGCTCCCCATTGGGGCCAGGTCCAAAAACACCCTTTGGGCAAAAAAAAAACCCTCCTCGAAAAACCCCAAAAAAGGGGGCCCAAAAACCCAATTTTTTAAACTAGTAAAAAGTTCAGTGTTTTGTTTTCCCAAAATTCCTTGGTTTTTTTTTAATTTTTCCGGGTGGTTTTTTAGTTAATTATTTTTTTACCGGGTTTTTTGGGCATTTTTTTAATTTTTACCTGGAATGTTTTTCCCCAACCCTGGAAACCCTTCAAATACTTCACCAAAAAACCCGGGAGAAAAAAAATGCCCCCGTTACACTTTTAAATTCAAGGAAAAAAATTTCCCCACTTTACCCATTTTCCCGGGTTTTTTCATGTTCTTTTTTAAAAACCCCCGGCCTCAAAAAACAGCAAAAAAAATAAAAAAACAACCACCTGTGGTGTTTAATTTGTATTAAAATCTATGTGGAAGTTTTTCCGTCAGATTTTAAACGGTTTCAAAATACTAAAACCGCAAAAATCTGATGGGAAGACATAGGCTAAGAGTGCATTCACACGGCAATGAGAAGTATTTTGTCGGTTTTTTTTTTTTTACATGGGAAGAGGGACGGCTTCTTGCCGTGGTTTGTAGATTCAGCAGTCCCCCTTCACACCCATATGTTCAGCCCGAAAATCAAGCAGAAAAATGAACATGTTCTAAGTTTTTGGAAGCATCGGCGGTGTCAAAAACCACCCAGCAGAAAATCTGTGCAGTGTGGACTGTTAGGCATGGTTCACACAGCGGATTTCGCCGCAGGTTTGGACTTGGGTCTCAGCACGGTTGCCGCGGCCAAAACCTTGTCCACACCTCGCCTCAAACTCACCTCTCCCGACGAGGTTTTGCGGCGAGGTTTTCCCCCCATACAAATTAATAGGCAGGGCAAAAACCGCGTCGAGAATCACGGCCCAAAGGCGCACCACCCGCACCGAAACCCGCGGTGACACCACGCGGCCTCCACGCTGAAGACTCGCTGTCAGAATTGGCAGGAGACTTCTCAAACACACGCGGCCCAAAGCAGAGGCGTGTGAATAGCAACACGGTTTCCCAAAGGAAACCATGTAATGAACTGGGGGCGTGATTTGGACGAGGTTTTGGCGGCGTAAACCGCGCAGAAATCCGCGGCGTGAACAGGGCTTTATACTTTTCTATTTAAAATCAATGTAAAAGGTTGACAGTCTGTTTACAAATCTGAAAACCATCTGTAGGAGGGTCACCTGGTGATCTACACCCTATGTTTACATTCTGGTTTCCACATGATCCCTGTATGTTTATATACGGATTCTCACATGACCCTGGAGGATCTGGTGATCTCTTCCTGCATGTTCACATACTGACTCCTAGATGTTATCCTGGAGAAGGACCTGTGATCTGTCCCTGCATGTTCACACACTGGCTCTTTTAGGATCATGTGATCACTCCCTTCCCATTCACACACTGGCTGTCTCAGGATCTGGTGATCTCTCCCTGCAGGTTCACACACTGGCTCTCTCAGGATCTGGTGATCTCTCCCTGCAGGTTCACACACTGGCTGTCTCAGGTTTTGGGATCTCTCCCTCCTTTACAACTGGCTCTCTCAGGATCTGGTGATCTCTCCCTGCATGTTCACATACTAGCTCTCAGGATCCAGGAAGGGATCTGGTGATCTCTCCCTGCATGTTCACATACTGGCTCTCTCAGGATCTGGGGATCTCTCCTTGCATCTTCACATACTGGCTCTCTCAGGATCTGGAGATCTCTCCCTTCCCCTTTCACATACTGGCTCTCTCAGGATCCAGGAGGGATTGGTGATCTCTCCCTGCAGGGTTTACTTACTGGCTCTCTCAGGTGGGATTTTCTGAAAGGGTTGGATTGGTTTATCTCTCCTGCATGTTCACACACTGGCTCTCTCAGGATCTGGTGATCTCTCTGCATGTTCACACACTGGCTCTCTCAGGATCTGGTGATCTCTCCCTGCAGGTTCACACACTGGCTCTCTCAGGATCTGGTGATCTCTCCCTGCAGGTTCACACACTGGCTCTCTCAGGATCTGGTGATCTCCCTGCATGTTCACACACTGGCTCTCAGGATCTGGTGATCTCTCGCATGTTCACACACTGGCTCTCCGGATCTGGGGATCTCTGCATATTCACACACTGTCTCTCAGGATCTGGGGATCTCTCTGCATGTTCACACACTGGCTCTCAGGATCTGGGGATCTCTCTGCATGTTCACACACTGGCTCTCAGGATCTGGGGATCTCTCTTTCATTTCACAACTGGCTTTTCAACCCGGGGGGGATCTGGTGATCTCTCCCTGCATGTTTTACACAGCCTGGTCCTAAGGGGTCTGGTGATCTCTCCCCGAGGTTCACACATGGCTCTCTCAGGATCTGGTGATTTTCCCTGCAGGTTTCACCCACTGGCTTCTCAGGTCTGGGGATCTCCTGCAGTTCACTACTGGCTCTTCTCAGGATCTGGTTTATCTCTCTGCATTTCACACAATTTCTCTCTCCCGGATCTCTCCCTGCAGGTTCACACACTGGCTTCTCAGGATCTGGGATCTCCTGCAGGTTCACACACTGGCTCTCAGGATCTCTCTGCAGGTTCACACACTGGCTTTTCAGGATTTTCTCCCTGCAGGGTTCACACACTGGCTCTTAAAGGATCTCTCCTTTCAGGGTTCACACAACTGGCCCCTCAGGATCTGGTGTATCTCCCTGTGGTTCCACACTGGCTTTTCAGGATCTAATCCCTGCAGGTTCACACCCTGGCTCTCTAGGGATCTCTCCCTTGCATTTCAAAAACTGGCTCTCAGGATCTTGGGATTTTTTTCTTCCCATTCCTACTCTTAGGGCTCTCCTCAGGTTCCAGGAGGGATCTGGGATCTCTCCCTGCATGTTCACACACTGACTCTCTCCAGGATTGATTTTTCTTGCAGTTCACAAGGTGTCTCAGGATCTGGTGATCTCTCTCTGCATGTTCACACACTGGCTCTCAGGATCCGGGGATCTCTCTGCATGTTCACACACTGGCTCTCAGGATCTGGTGATCTCTCCCTGCAGGTTCACACACTGGCTCTCAGGATCTGGTGATCTCTCCCTGCATGTTCACACACTGGCTCTCTCAGGATCTGGTGATCTCTCCCTGCATGTTCACACACTGGCTCTCAGGATCTGGGGATCTCTCTGCATGTTCACACACTGGCTCTCAGGATCTGGGGATCTCTCTGCATGTTCACACACTGGCTCTCTCAGGATTTTGGTGAATCTCTCCTGCAGGTTCACACACTGGCTCTCAGGATCTGGTGATCTCTCCCTGCAGGTTCACACACTGGCTCTCAGGATCCGGGGATCTCTCTGCATGTTCACACACTGGCTCTCAGGATCTGGTGATCTCTCTGCATGTTCACACACTGGCTCTCAGGATCTGGTGATCTCTCTGCATGTTCACACACTGGCTCTCAGGATCTGGTGATCTCTCTGCAGGTTCACACACTGGCTCTCTCAGGATCTGGTGATCTCTCCCTGCAGGGTTCAAAACACTGGCTCTCTCAGGATCTGGTGATCTCTCTCTGCATGTTCACACACTGGCTCTCAGGATCTGGGGATCTCTCCCTGCAGGTTCACACACTGGCTCTCAGGATCTCTCTGCAGGTTCCCACACTGGCTCTCAGGATCTTCTCCTGAGTTTACACCTGGCTCTTCAGGTCTCTCCTGCAGTTCCACACTGGCTCTCTCAGGATTCTTTTCCCTGCAGGTTCAAAACACTGGCTCTCTCAGGATCTCTCCTCTGCAGGGTTCAACCCCTGGGTTTCAGGATCTGGGGAAACTCTCCTGCAGGTTTTACAAAACTGGACTCTCTCGGATCTCTCCTGCAGGGTTCAAACACTGGCTCTTCAGGATCTGGTGATCTCTCCTGCAGGGTTTCCCCACTGGCTCTTTAGTGGATTCTCCCTGCAGTTCACACACTGGTCTCTCAGGATCTCTCCTGCAGTTCACACACGGGTCTCTCAGATCTCTCCCTGCAGTTCCACACTGGCCCCTCAGGATCTGGTGATCTCTCCCTTCCCATTCACATACTGGCTCTCTCAGGATCTGGAGATCTCTCCCTTCCCATTCACATACTGGCCCCCTCTCCAGGGGATCTGGTGATCTCTCTCTGCATGTTCACACACTGGCTCTCTCAGGATCTGGGGATCTCTCCCTGCAGGATCACACACTGGCTCTTCAGGATCCGGCGGGGAAATGGTTTCTCTTCCCCGCAGTTCACACACTGGCTCTTCGGATCTTCCCTGCAGGTTCACACACTGGCTCTCAGGATCTCTCTGCAGGTTCACACACTGGCTCTCTGGATCTCTCTGCATGTTCACACACTGCCTCTCTCAGGATCTCTCCCTGCAGGTTCACACACTGGCTCTCTCAGCGATCTCTCCCTGCAGGTTCACACACTGGCTCTCTCAGGATCTCTCCCTGCAGGTTCACACACTGGCTCTCTCAGGATCTCTCCCTGCAGGTTCACACACTGGCTCTCAGGATCTGGGGATCTCTCCCTGCAGGGACACACACTGGCTCTCTCGGGATCTGGTGATCTTTCCTGCAGGGTTTACACACTGGCTCTCAGGATCTGGTGATCTCCCTGCAGGGTTTAACACACTGGCTCTCTCAGGATCTGGTGATCTCTCCTGCAGGGCACACATAAACACACGGGGTCCCCAGGAAAAAAGGGGGTTTTCCCCCGCATGTTTTTCAAAATGGCCCCCCAAAATCTGGGGGTCTCTCCCTGCCAAAGGTTTTTCACAACTGGCTCTCAGGATCCCGGGGAAACTCTCTGAAAGTTCACACACTGGGTTCCCCCTCAAAGGGTCTGGGGATCTTCTGCATGTTTACACACTGGCTCTCAGGATCTGGGGATCTCTCTGCATGTTCACACAGGGTCTCTCAGGGGTCTGGGGATCTCCCTGGGATGTTTTACAACCTGGCTCTCTCAGGATCTGGGGATTCCCTTTCATGTTCACACACTGGCTCTCTCAGGATCTGGTGATCTCTCTGCATGTTACAAATGGCCTCCCCCAGGGTCTGGGGATCTCCCTCATGTTTACACACTGGGGTCTTCAAAGGGTCTGGGGGATCTCCCGCTGTTTTACACATGGGTCTTCAGGATCTGGTTTATCTCCCGAAAGTTCACCCCACTGGCTCTTTCAGGATCCGGGGGGATCTCTCCCTGCAAAGTTCACCAATACTGGTCTCAGGATCGGGGATCCCCTGCATGTTCACATATAACCCCCTCTGGATCTTGGGGGCTCCCTTCATGGTTCACTAAATGACTCTCTGGATCTGGTGAAACTCTCTGCTGTTTACACAGTGGCTCTAGGATTGGGGGTTTTCTACCCTGTTTACACACTGGGTCTCAGGTCCGGGGATCCCTCGCAGTTCCCCACATGGGGCCCCCATATCTGGGGATCCCTGCATGTTTCCCCACTGGCCCCCTCTCAGGGGTTGGTTTTCCCCTCTGCATGTTCACACCCCTGGGTCTCCCCAGGATTGGTGATCTCTCCCCGAATTTTTACAAAAAGGCTCTTTTGGATCTGGGGATCTTGCCCTGTTTACACACTGGCTTCAGGGTCTGGGGGTCTCTGCCCTATTCAAAACCCCTGGGTCTCAGGATCTGGGGGTCTCTGCTATTCACACACTGGCCTCAGGAAACTGGGGGGTCTCTCTGCATGTTACCCCACTTTGGGTCTCAGGATCTGGGGATCTCTCTGCATGTTCACACACTGGCTCTCAGGATCTGGGGATCTCTCCCTGCAAATTTCCCCCCAAAAAACTGGCTCCCCAGGGGTCTGGGGATTCCCTGCATGTTCACCCCAAATGGCTCCAGGAAACCGGGGGTCTCTCGCATGTTCACAAAACGGCTCTAGGATTGGGGGTCCCTGCAAAGTTCCACACACGGGGTTAAAGGGTCTGGGAACTCCCTGCAGGGTTCCCCCAAAACTGGCTCTCAGGATTTTGGGGGAACCCCCCGCATTTTTTCCCCACTGGCTTCAGGACCCCTGAAAGTTTTTACCACTGGGTCTCAGGATCTGGGGCCTCCCTGCAAGTTTACACACCCGGGTCTCAGGATCCGGGGATCCTTTTTATGTTCCCCAAAATGGCTTCTCAGGATTTGGGGGTCTCTCTGCATTTTTTCCCCCCCACTGGCTCTCAGGATCTGGTGATCTCTCCCTGCCCTGTTACACCTGGCTTTTCAGGGGTCTGGTGATCTCTCCTCCCAAAAGGGTTTACACACTGGGTTTTAAGGGGCTGGGGTTTTCCCTGCAAAGTTCCCCAAAACTGGGCCCCCGGAAACTGGGGGGAAACTCCCCCCATGTTCACACACTGGCTATCCAATCTGGGGATCTCCCTGTTTTTCTCACATGGCTCCCCAGGATTGGGGATCCCCTGCATGTTTTAAAACACTGGCCCCTCCCCGGTTTTGGGGATCTCTCCCTGCATGTTTCACACTGGCCCCTCAGGATCCGGGGAAAATTTTCTCTGTTCACCCGGGCTCCTCAGGATTTTTTTGGGGGTCTCCTGCAAGTTCACACACCCGGGTCTCTCAGGATCTTGGGGGTTCACGATTTTTTACACAAAAGGCTCTCTCAGGAAAAAGGGGGTCCCCCCTGCATGTTCACACACTGGGGTTTCTCAGGATAGGGGATTTTCCCCGAAAGTTCACTCTTCCCCCGGGCCCCTCTCAGGTCTGGTGTTTTTCTCTGCATTTTTCACACACTGGGTCCCCAGGGTCGGGGGGTCTCCCCTGCAAGTTCAAACAACTGGGTCTCCCCCAAATCTGGGGGATCTCCCGCATGTTTTTCAGAGTGGCTTCAGGGTCCAGGGGGAACTGGGGGTTTATCCCGCCTGCATCACAAAAGCGCCCCCGCATCAGTCATGTACCTTCTGCTTCTCATGGATGGATACTTCCCGCAGGGATCCCACTAAGCCCGCAGCCCCGTCAGAGGACCAGAGCTCAGAGGCTGGCTGCAGCTGCCGGAGCTGGAGGTTTTAATGCATTTTGGGTGGTGCTTTCTTTGGATCAAAGGGAAAAGGAACAAACTCCTGCAAATCCCCTGCTGCAATCATTGTTTGCCTTTCTTCATAGATGTGCGACATGGGTTCCAGATATCCACATTATTTCTACACGAGGTGGAAGCAGTCAGGGAAGAGCAGCGCGGCAACACCCTCCGAGGCACCCAAATTTGGGGGAAAAGCACCGGCTTCACCCCCGGTTTTGGACCGCCAAAAAAAATTGCACACCCGCAGCGCGGTTTAAAGGTCCTGCTTTAGTGGCAGGGCCCCATCTCGAGCAGCTCATGATCAGGAAAAACAAAAGGAAAAAAACCCGGGCCCCCCGCCCCAGTTTTCTAAGTCCCTTTTCCGGCTCTCAAAAGGATGGAGGGCCCCCCGGCCCGCCCCGTGACGGGTCCCCCCGGCAGTTTGCTTTACGGGCTGGGCCTGGAGGGCGGAAGTGATTGCAGTGTGAGGGAGCCGGTGGTTGAGGACGCGCGAAACACTGCTCCTGGTGCGGGGGCTGCGCTGGCCAGAGGGCGGGAGCTAGGGACATGGCATTCCGAAAGTGGCCTCCTGGAGGTTGGAGAGCCTGGTCAAATCCCCGGGGGTTGCCCGGGAAACTGTGCCTTTAACCTTAAAAATGTTTTAGTTCTACCGCCATAAAAGGGGCCATATAGTTGAAAAGACCCCTTGTACACAAGGCTCTGCCCGACTGTACCTTCCTCCATTAGTTTTTTTGTACCCGTGAAAACATGTTGGAGACTGTATAAAACCACCCATAAAGTGGGCATATAGTGGGGGAAACCAGTGTCCAAAAGGCTCTGAGACTTTTTTTTACCCCATACAGTTTTACCATATATTTGGGAAAAAATCAGTGTACAAAGCCCCTGCAGACTGTATATTCCAAAAAATAAATGGTAGACACCCGTGTAAAACAGGGTCTGCAACTTTATTTTTCCCCATACAGTGACCAAAATAGTGGGAAAATACCAATTTAACATGCTCTGCAACTGTTTATTTTCCCCCCATAAAAGTGACCATAAAAAGTTTTGGGATATTTCCCTTTTACACCCCTTTTTTAGGCCCGTAAAATTACCCCCAATTTCGTGACCATATATTTGGGGGAATACAAGAAAACCCCAAAACCTTTGCAGGGCTAATTTTCCCAAAATAATGACATTATAGTGGTTTGATTACAGTGTATACAGGCTCTGCAGATGTATTTCTACTTTCCAAAACAGTGGGCCATAAGTTCAAACCAGTGTAAACAGGGGCTGCAGACTGTATATTTAACCCCCTTAAAGGGGGAAATACCAATTTTTTCAAAAGGTCTGCAGCTGTACATTAAAAACAATACAAATGACCATTTAAAAGGGGAGAAATCAGAAAACAAAAGGGTCTGCAACTGTACAAATTTCCCCCATATAGTGGGGAGCTTTCCCCGTTTTAAAACTTTCCGCAGACTTAAAAATTACCACCCTACATTTACCATTAGTGGGGAGATAACCCCGTGTCCCCAAGGGTTTTTGGGGAATGTATATTACCACAATACAAGGGGGACCATTTTAGGGGGAATACATGTAAACAGCCCTGCAGGGCTAAATTTCCTCTATATTAGTGAATTATAGGGAAAATTTCAGTTAAAAACTACGCCATACAGTGACCATATAGTGTCAGAAACCCGTGTCCCTAAGGGTCTGCAGACTAAAAAATTTAAACCCATATAGTGGGATTAAACCCGTAAAAACACAGGGACTGCAAAACTGTATATTACCCCCCATATAGTGGGTAGGTTAAAAATTTAAAAATAGGGACTGCCCGACTGTATTATTACCTCCATATAGTGGTAATACCGTGTACACAGGCTTTGCACACTATATTTTTACCTAATACAATGCCCCAAATAGTGGTAGATACCAGGACATGGGATCTGCAGACATATATTACCTCCATGCAGTATCCATATAGTGTTAATGCCAGTGTACACAGGCTCTGCAGACATATAGGTGATTACAGGGCAGTTATATCCAGTGATTTCACACATAACATCATCTCTGCTGAGTCGTTTTCTTTGCCTTTTCTTCTCCAGACTGCCATGATTACTTCTCCTGGCCATAACTCGTCCCAGAGTGGGGTGGGAGGTGTAGGGGGGATGGTTATGGGGTGATCAATAGATATGAGGGGGCTTTGGGGTTTAAGGGGGGGGAAAAGCTTGGGGACAGATTGGGTGCGGGGTTTATGAGTATAGAGGGGTTTATTAGGTTGGACTAGGACTCATAACACAATGTGGTAAAAAAAAGGGTGGAAAAGGGGGTACAGTGTGCAAAGGCCCCATCCCTTTGAGTTTTTCTGTGACTTTTTGGGCTGTACTCCGATCGATTCAGCTTGAACTTCATTCCTACAAACCCAGTTCAGTTTTTTGGATTTTTTTTTACTTTACTTTATACAGGTTTCCTCTTTGGCCTATAAATTCACTGTGCTACATAGGACCAACGTTGGATCCATTTTAACCATTTTACTAAAAAAAAAATTGATCCAAGGCTGATCCGATATAGCCCACCGAATCTGAAATAGTCCCAAAAAAAAAACCTTTTTAAAAAAACAAAGATTTCACACATACATAGGCTGGACAGCCTATTCAGCATCAAAGAAAGCTGAATAATTCCAAATCCTCCACAGTTACTTCTAATATAGGGTGCCACTTGTGGGGGAATGGAGCATCACCCAGCTTTTCTGGACACTGGATAGTCTATCCAGCATCCAGGAAGGCTGGGTGACATCCCTTCCCCCACATTCGACACAGTTTTGCTATCTTAGAAAAGCTGTGTGTCAGCTGTGTGGGATGGGCTTCACCCAGCTTTTCTGAATAGACTATTCTGTGTTTAACCAAACAAGTGGCACACAGCTTTTCTAAGATAACTTTGTGTCCATTACTTTCATCTTTGCCTCCACACCCCCACGCGAAACCCCGTCACCTCTACCCTCCCCCCCAACATACCATTCTACCCTCCTTCACTTAAATTTTCCCTCCTCTATCCTCACACTCTCAACCCCTTCCCCCAAACCACCCCCCTACCAAGCTCTCACTACTCTTTCCCCCAACCCCTGGGGTTGCAGGCTTAGAGTTGTCGTTAAAAATGGACTGACACAAAATTAAAAATAAATTGGGACAGTTTGTTCAATGCAGTGCCAAAGGAATTGGGGCCTGCCATGCACGCTATATTCTTTAGCCTCACAGATGAGAAGTTTAATTTTGAAAAGTATTTGAATGACATGGAGCAGGCAAAGCGTTGCCACGGAGGAAAAGATTCTGCTGACCATTGCAAACACATTGACCAGTTTTCAGCAAAATTTTTCACTTGCTCTCAAAATAGTAAAAGAGTTCAACCGTTCCCCAAAACTGCTATCATGAGGCAAATTTTTTTTATCCTGAAAAATTTTTGGAAGGTACCCTGTGGTCCCCGTTGCTCCAACCAGTTATGTGAGGGCCGTTTCTAGCTGGGAAAAAAGGGGATATATTGAGTTCATCTATGAAGGCTCTGATGGAGGGGATATTATTTCTCAGCACAAATTCAATTCCACAAATGTTATTTGGTACATTTTTGTTGAAAACTGTTTTTTTCACACTTACTGCAGCATTTTGCATATTTACAATTAATTAAAAAAAATTTGTTCTGAAGTTGTATCCAATAAATATATTTTACAAGCAAAAGAGTAACAATAAACTTTTGAACTTCAGGCTCCATATCTCACCATCCCCGCACTTTGAACTGAGATACCATCTTTTATAGACAATAATTTTGGGCTATCTTTTTTAAATTTGACCTGCAACTATTTAGTTTTGCTAATTATGAAAAATTTTTGTCATGTAACTGCATTGTTACTGTTTTGCTCACGCTGATGGAACAATCTTTTTCTTCTTGTATACCGCAAATGACAACCTGTTCTCACATTTCTTAATAGCTCAGTGTGTTATTAGGGTGATTCCCAAGAGAAAGATCACTGTTTCAAAGAAGATTTCCCAAGAAAAGAGAAACAGCATCATCCAGCTCATCGATAAAGTATATCCACGATCCAACTTATTTATTGATATACAATATATATAATACAGAGGATAAAGTGATAGGCATTGACGCTGATGCATTTCGGACACCAAACTGTCCATGTTCACAGCGTACCACTGAATGTAAGAAGTGTTTAAAATACAGCCATCCTTCTTTCACTTCCTTTTTTGTGCTTCCCCCTAAAAAAAACGCCCTGTATCAATTATATTGTAAGCTAATAAAGATAAAAATAACATAAAATGCAACTTAAGGTGCTGCGAAAGTTTTCACTGACGAGGCTTTCAGTTATTCAACACTACTGGACATTAATCGATTTTCAAGGCTGTTGACAGTTAAAAGGCTTTTCCACAAAACTGAGGATCTAAATGAAAAACAAGAACTATATGAAGATACAGAAAAAAGATATACAAAATGAATATAAATAACTTACATTTTGGGGAAAACAGAACCTTTTAAAGGGGGTTTTCCGCTACAATATTGGTTTTAATTAAAAAAATATTTAAAAAAAAAGCAGCTTGAAATTATGTTTATTACAAAAGTCCTATGATTTTAGTTTGCCCTTTAGAACTACATCAGCTTTTCCAAATTTTCTATAGCACTGACCTGTTTATCCTTATCCCTTACGGGTGTCAGGGCTGTAGATCATCACCTTTTTAAGAAGGTCAGAGCGAGAGCCCCCCTGCACAGAATGCTTCTTAGTGGAGGGAGGGGAGGGGGGACTCTGGCTTTGTGTCCCTGCTGCCGGATAACCCGTGGTGCTGTTCCCCTGCTTTTTAACAGATAGATTACAGCAGTGACCCTGTGTGTTACTAAAAAAATTTATGATGGTCTTGGAGCTGTAAAATATAAAATACTATACAGATCAGGGAGGGTTGTAACATTCAGCTGTGCGTACTAGTGACACATCCTGATATAAAAAAATTCCCACTGCCCTGGCTTTTTTGTGGGGATGTGGGGACTTGTAAGCAACAAAGGGGGTTTAAAAGGATACTTTTCATCCCCCCCTTTCTTGCTATTTGCATACGCTTACAGACCTCTCTACACTCAAGTCAT
>JAODAL010018528.1:0-74503 GCA_025379985.1 Phyllomedusa bahiana
TAGTCATGTTATTGTACTTGATTAATGAAAATCATTATTTTGTATTTGGAAAATTACATTTTTGTAGCCCTGTGCTTTAAACTTTGCTGATATAAGAAGTTCACAAAAATCACAACTCACTTAACTAAATGCAAATTCTCTTATTCAGCATTTCTTCTAAAATCTTAAGTTCAGCTATTTTTAGGACTTACTAAAAGCCTAGCTGCTCGTCTGACACTTATTAGGTGTTTGTACAAAAAAGATATAGAGGCCATGGTGTTTTCAAATCTAATAACAAATGGTGCAAGCAAAGAAATCTTTCATGTGAACTTGGAAATCCAGCACTTGTTTAAGTAAAAAGGAAAATTGATTTTATTTCATCCCGATTAAACATAATTACAACAAGACACATATAGGGTGACATGTATGAAAGGGTTTTTCACACTTCTTCTGGCGTTCAATGCACCTAATTGAACCGGCTAAGATGTCATACATTAGGCACATTGTTCGTAAGACTCGAAGCTTTCGAACACGCCTAACATGAAGGGGTGTTCTGGGGGCGTTATGGAGGTGTGTCGCACCACATTCATAAGATTAGACATAAATATGAATGTGGTTCGGCAAAACTAGGCGCATTACTGCTTCGACAGGCAAACCTATTTCAATGTGGTCTGATTGAGCCTGAGGAGTCGAAGTGAAGCTATATTTGTTGTAAGGGGCAAAAATGTCCAATATATCTCAACTTACACCAATACATTAATACAAAGTAATTTCTAATAATGATCAAACTATATAAAATTCAGTTATTTAATTTGAATAAAAAATGGTATCATATAAAATTAATATAAAAATATATAATATCCCAAAAATGTAAAAATGTCTCCTATAAAATGTATTTAAAATTAAAAGAATTGAAAACTAATTTTACAATAAATAACCCACTGATGATGATGTTCAGCTTTTTAAAATGTTAATTTTGACTACATTAAATTTGAAATGTATTTTTGCTGCTCTCACCCTTTATTCCACATACGGCAAGAGCCAGCACACCCCAAGTCTTGCTGGGACTTGTGGTTCACCGAGCCGGATCAGTACAATAGTTTCTATTCACTGACATGCTATTCTAATGACTTTTCTTTTATTTCCAGCCTATCTATAGCCTTTATACATGTTGGACGCATAACTAATGCGCCTAAGTTCTATAATGCGTCTAACACATAGGCAAGGTGCGTCGAACTTCACACAGCATTTATGAACTCACTAAAACCACTTTCATACATCAGGTGCATTATACACTGAAAATGAGACTCGACTATTCACTTTGACGAGCCTTCTTTCATACATGTTGCCTATAATAATTAACCCCTTAACGACCGTGGGCGTATGAGTACGTCCCAGGGCCGCTAAGGGGCTTTGCAGGGGGATCGCTCTGCGACCCCCCGCACAGCCGGCGAGTGTTAGCGGCAAATCGCCGCTAACACCCGGCAGTAACGGGCAGTAATCACCCCCCTTTCCCCATTTTACAAATAAAATCATTAAAATAATAAAAAAGTTACACATATTTCGTATCGCCGCGTCCGAAAACGTCCAATCTATAAAAAAAACATCATTTATCCTGTACGCTGAACACTGTAGAAGAAAAAAAATTCAAACGCCAAAATTGCGTTTTTTGGTCATTTACGTCACTCAAAAAATGGAATAAAAAATTATCAAAAAAAGTCGCATGCATTCCAAACTGCTAGCGATAAAAAGTACACTTCACCCCCCAAAAAAATTTGCCCCTCACTGATGCCCGAGGTGTTAGTACAAAAAAGTTATTGGTCGCACAAAATGGCGCCGTGGCGCAAATTTCAAAAATAGAAAATGTTTGGAATTTTTTTTACGGTACCAAAACAGAACGGAAACCCTACATGTTTAGTATTGCCGGATGCGTAACAACCTGAAGAATACAGATAATACATTATATTTACCAAAGATTGAACGCTGTAAAAGCAAAACCCCAGCAAACATGGCGAAAATACTTTTTTTTTCACAATATGTCCCACTTGGAATTTTTTTTGCGGTTTTTCACAGTATATTCTATAGTATAGTGAATAACAACATTAGAAAAGTACATCTTTTCCCGCAAAATAAAAGCCCTCAGTGTCTATGTAGGTGGAAAAATAAAAAAGTTATGGCTTTCAGAAGGCGAGGAGGGAAAAACGAACGTGTCACCAAAAAAAACGCCTGATCCTTAAGGGGTTAAAAACTGACACATATAATGATAGGTATCAAAGCTCTCTGGGTTAATTATGAACTGTTGAACTATCACAGTATGGCAATGAAGTATCCAGCACTCAAAAAAATGTCTGAAAGTTAAAATTTATTCTATCCCTGTAAAAACATAAAAAATACAGATAAACACAGTTGCATTTCGAATCTCACGGTAAGATCTTAGTCATAGCATAATCAAACCTCAGAGGAAACTGCATATAATGATTACCAATCCAAACACACCTGAAATTTAACCCTTAACATGCCTATTCATTTAAGTATGTAATGGGTGTATGTGAACAGTGCCATAAATACAACATAGAATCTATATGTAATAAATAAAATCAGTGAAAATGCAAAAGATACACATTATAACAAACCTTTTGGATATATTGTGTCAAGAGTCAGTATCCCAAATATCTCCCTATTAAACAGACATTTCTTCCAGTTACCTCCTCTAGTTGGTGTATGTACTTTCACAATTACTATAACCTGAAGGCTAGTCATATCACTCTGGTGTATATCATGAAAGTGTTTAGAATATCCAGATATATGCTTCAGGCTATAACTGTATGCATTGCGTGTGTTCCTGCATTCTAGATCGTTATGGTCTATAAGAACAGCAGACATACTGAAGATCGCACTGAGAACACAAAAAAATGTAAACAGCAAACTTAGTTCGGCAATTGAAGGTAGAATTTTTTTTAACAATTACATGGGGAACTAGAAGAAAAATGTTTATCCCTATTAATATAGTTATATTACCAACATCTAGGTAAGCCATATTTGAAACAGCCAGATAAATGTATCTAATTAGTTTTGAGACTGTGTTGTTCTGAAAATAAACTAGGAAAAATGACATTACCTAGTGTGCATGGTCGAGTTGGAATAAAGCGACAACTTTGTTCCAAATTAGCTTTAAAATAAGACACTCATAAAATAACGGTAAATAAGTATTGAAAGAAGTCACAAGTAGCTATTGTGGACAGGAGATATTTGTCACCCATTATTTCTGGTGTCAGCGGCAGTAGGCCACGTCCACATGTTTATATTCTCAGTATGGCTACAATGCAGATAGATGGTAATAATGACGGATCAAGGAAACCCCCCCACTTCACCCGGCCAGCAAGACAGTCAGTGAGCATGGAGGACTGTACAAGAGGCATGTTGGTTGTTATTATGCTGCCATGTGTCTGAGTCTTTGCCTGTGAGTATTTTTGCCATGTTCTTATGTCTGAGTTCTTGCCATGTTTCTGTTGGTTGCCTTGTGAGTTCATGCCTCAGTTCCTATCCAGTGTCCTTGCTTATTTCTCTACTTTGTTTCCTGTCATGTTCTTGATGTTGTGTCCTGTCTGTTTGCTTTGCACCTTGGCCTCCATCTAGCCTTCCCCTTTGGCATCCTTTTTGCCTTTATGTCTGTTTAGTTCTGTACCTGCACATCTCTACACCTAGGGCAACATGTATGAAAACTGTCTAGGTCTAAAACTCACTTTGTTGCCCATAGTAACCAATCAGAGCGCCCCTCTAATTTTTCCAGAGCACTATATGAAATGAAAGGGGTGCTCTGATTGGTTGCTATGGACAACAAAGTGAGTTTTAGACTTAGACAGTTTTCACACATGTGGCCCCTAGTCTGTTGTATCATTGTCCCTATTCCTGTTGGTACCTAGCTTTGGCACTTCTGACCTGTTAGGTCAGCTGCTGCTGCCGGGGACTGATCTGAGGTTGCACCTGGTGGGATGTCAGGGAAGCCATCCTTACCATCAAAGGATTTGCGAAGATGCCCAATGTCCGCTTAGTTATGCCCCCTTGGAGCAAGCCCGTCTGTATCCGCTCACCCGTTACAAGGTCTTGCAGAAGATGACCCCAGAAGACGACGTGGAAACCTTACTTACCACCTTTGAATGGGTTGCTGATGGGAAAGACTGCCACCAGAGCAATGGGTTGAGTTCTTGGCCCCATTCCTCACAGGCGGTCCCCAGAAAGCTTATTGTGATGTGTCTTTGCAGGACGCCCAGGAATATGTTAAACTAACAGTGGAGATACTGGCATATCTGAGTATAACAGTCACCGTCTGAGCTCAGAGGTTATTTCAGTGGGGGTACAGGAGGGACAAGCCCCCAAGATCCTAAATGTTCAATCTCTTGCAGCATATTCAGAAATGGCTACAGCCAGATGCCTATTCTCCAGCCAAAATGATGGAGAGGGTGGTGATGGACTTGTACGCTCTTCCCAAGCCAAAGCAGTAATTGATAGGTGGTGCAGGGAATTCCTTAGACTGTGGATGACTTGGTGTGTTTGGTGGAAAGATATCAGGCTGTGGATAACTCCATGGTTGACCCAAGACCCTTGAACTTACCATATTGGCATGCCCGGAATGAATCTGAAAGCCAGAGAAAGGGTCTTAAACTCCCTAAGGAAATATGTTACAAGACCATGAGCTTGCCAGAGCCAATGGCCAGACCTATCATCAGAGAGATCATCTGCTGGAAATGGCAAATAGCAGCCCAGGGCAATTAGAGGCTCAGTGCCCTCTCCACTCAGAGCCCATGGCCTATTTCATGGGGCCGGCGGAGTCCCATGTTTGCTCATCCAGCATGCATCACTGATCCAAGCACTGGAAAGTGACTCCCACTCTGTCCAATCAGGGTGAATGGCAACCTCATCATTAGACTCCTGGTCACACTCTTGACAGCCCATGTACCTCATGTGTTGGTCCCCAGGAAATCCATGGTGGTCACTTGTATACACAGGGATACCAAGGTGTACCCAGTGGTCCAAGTAACCCTAAAAACAGATGAGGGTACTGTTTCACCCTGTGGGGATCATGCAGGGACTGATGTATGAGATGATTGTCAGCCGGGACTGTCCTCTATTTTGGGGTCTTTTGGACAGGGTGGTACTGCAGAGATGTCCAGCATATGAAAACAATCCTGACCATGAGATAGTCCCTAAATTTCTGATTTCAGTCATAGCAGGGGGCGAGGAGGAGGACCTTTATGAGTTCCTTGACCTAGAGGTGTCTTTGGAGACTTTGGGACCACCCAGATTCAGGATTAAACTCTAAAAGGTGCCCTTTATAATGTGGTGGTACTTAACAGAGTACATCATGAGACAAGAGCCAGTGGCAGAGGAAAGATTTCATCACTTTGATATGAATGGGACCTTACTGTACCAGGTGACCAAAATCCAGGTGGAGGTAGTGGTACAGCTCCTGGTTCTAAAACCCTACAGGTGCATGGTAATGGACCTGGCCCACAGCCATGTGTTGGGCGGACACCTAGTGGCAGATAAAATGGTAGAGAGAGTTCTGCCCCAGTTCTACTGACCAGGGTGTTATTGGGAAATTATTATTGTCAATCTTGTCCCATGTGCCAGGTAACCTCTCCAGTCATCAATTTCCGCAACCCGTTAATACCATTGCCTTTTATCATGGTACCCTTTAAGAAAATAGCAATGGATTTCGTTGGGCCCTTGGTGAAGTTGGCTAGCGGTCACCAGTATATTCTGGTTGTCATACATTATACCACCAGTTACCCAGTATTGCCCCTGAGAAATGCCTCCTCCAAAGTTATCACTAGGAAATTATGGCACGTATTTTCCAGAATGGAGCTGCCTAAAGAGATTCTGACACACCAAAGTGACCCCATTCATATCGAAGATAATGCAGAATATTTGTAAGATGACCTAACTATGCACCTCCGTTTATCACCCACAGACAGATGGCCTGGTGGAATGTTCTAACAAGTCCGTAAAGGCCATTTTAAAAAGTAGTTGAGAAGGATGGCCGGGATTGGTATTACCTATTAGTTTATCAGAGAGGTGCCAAAAGCTTCCACGGGTTTCTAGCCTTTTGAGTTGCTATATGTAGACATCCCAGAAGTTTGTTACATATACCCATGGAGACCTGGGAGAGTGAACCCTATAAAAGTGTCATTAAACATATTGCCCAATTACAGGAGCAGATAGCTCAGGTAATCCTTATTGTCAAAGAGCATCTCCTGCAAGAGGCATAAGACTATATAACAGGTCAGCCTGGTTGAGACAGTTTAGTTCAGTGGAAAAGGTTCTTGTGTTAGTATCCACAGTGGAGAGCAAGTTCCTGGAAAAATGGCAAGGACCCTACGAGATGTTTGAGAAGGTAGTTAAAGTCAACTATCGGGTCCATCAGCCAGGAATCCCTTACAAATATTTCACGTTAACTTTCTCAAGCTGTGAAAAGATAATGAACCTTCGGGGGACTGTTATCACAACCAGGGGCCAGCATAGAGGAGGTAAAGACTGCATAGATTCTTTCTACCTCCCAAAAACACCAGTGCAGACAACTATTGCAGCAAAATAGGGTGCGGGGGGTGGGGAGTGGGTTGGCAGGAGGAGAGGCTTTTGAAAGGAAGGGAGATATTGTGAAGCTTAGTGTGTTCTGTGACCTTGAATTGAAAAAGCATTCCTTTTTGGCCAGCAGACCTCTGATAGAAGGTGAAATTGTCCATGTTTTTTCAGTTCTATTGCAATCATTGCGTGTCAGTGTTCCCAAAAACCGGCATAACTTATCCCTATAACTTTTAAATAGTTTTATTGAAGTCCGTGCGTCTGTTTGCCGCAAAGAGCTCAGTTGTACGCATATTGTGTTATACATATTTTATAGAAAATTACTCCTGTTGTCAGTGGTGCGAAGGCCGCCATATTAATACATATAACATTTAAATATTCTAATTGCAGTCCGTGCATCTGTTTGCCGCAAGGAGCTCAGTTGTACGCATATTGTTTTATATATATTTTATAGTAAATTACGCCTGTTGTCAGTGGTGCAAAGGTCACCATATTAATATATATAACATTTAAATACTCTTATTGCAGTCCATGCGTCTGATTGCCGCATAGAGCTCAGTTGTACGCTTATTGTTTTATATATATTATATAGTAAATTACACCTATTGTCAGTAGTGTGAAGGCCACCATATTAATTCATATAACATTTAAATACTCTTATTGCAGTCCGTGCATCTGTTTGGCGCATAGAGCTCAGTTGTACTCATATTGTGTTATATATATTTTATAGTAAATTACACCTATTGTCAGTAGTGTGAAGGCCACCATATTAATTCATATAACATTTAAATACTCTTATTGCAGTCCGTGCATCTGTTTGGCGCATAGAGTTCAGTTGTACACATATTGTTTTATACATATTTTATAGTAAATTACGCCTGTTGTCAGTGGTGGCAAAAGGTCCATATGTAATCCATATAACCTTTTTAATACTTCTATTTCACTCAGTGCGTCTCAGTTTGGCGCTAATCGTGCATTTGTACGATAGTTTGTTGAAAACTATCAACTGCTAATCCTACTGGGCAATTGTAAATCTCAGGGACTGAAGGAAGAACACTGTTGATTTTGTGTTACGGTTCTTCCACTAGACCGCATTTCACAGATATTTGATAGAAACAATTCTATTTCTAATCCTAGTTGGCTGTTGGAAATTAGAAGGATTTGCCGTCTTTCAGTAAGAGACAAAAGAGTCAAGAGTCAAAAGAGTCAAGATTAAAAAACTCTTCCATACCTTTTAAATTTTTATATTTCTGAACATGGAGCGAACTGCAGGTGGTAAGTGAGCAAAGAGGGGTTTGGACATGAAGGAAGAGGTACGAAAGAAGGTCCTCCTTCCAGTGCTGGTGAAAACACGCAAGCCAGCGGATCGTCGGTTGCTGGACCGTCAGGCCTGTCATCGCTGGGTAGGTGCACTGTTTTTCAGTGGTTAATGCAACCTGCATTCAGAAGTCTTACCTCCTCATCCTCCCAGTCACGGCCACAAATGTCGTCATCATCATCGTCAGCATCCGTCCAACAAGTGAAGGCAGCCCAAATGTCAACTCATGTACCCACTACTGTGGATAATCCATTTTCTGAAGACCTCTTTGATGACAAAATGCGGTTGGGGTCAGAAGGAATTTCAAAAGATCAAGAGGCCAAAGAGGATGATTTTGTCTGCTCTGACGCCCAATCGCTGATGCCATCAGAGGAGGAGAAGGAAACCAGTCAATCGGCAAAAATCCAGGGCGGTCGGCAACGCCTTGCAGTGCCTGTTGCTTGTAGCCCGCAGCTCCAGGATGCAGAATGTCAGGACGAGGAAGTCACCTGTGTTGATGATGATGATGACGACATTGCGGATCCAACGTGGTCTTTTCAGCAGAATTTGCTTGCGAGCACTTCATCACTGGATGAGGAGGAAGACGATGGGGTAGTGTCAGTATGGGTCCCGCCTCAAAAAGGGAGAACGCGGTCGCACAAGTCCGCTGAGATTATTCCGCCAGCCAAGATCAGCGGAAACACTGCTCCTTGCTTATTGCTGTCGAAAAGGTCCAGGACCTCTTAAGCCTCTGATTCACCCAGTGATGTCATATGCCGCTTTTGCTGTAAACGCATCAGTAGAGGGAAGGATCTTAGGTGTTTAACCACCACCAACATGTCTAGTCACATGTAGCGAATGCATGAGTTGAAATGGAGGGAACACTTGGCGAAAAAAGGCCACACCGATCCCGGGCTTCCAACCACTGTCACTCTGTCTCCGCCTCCTCCTCCTCCACCACTTCCAAGACCAAGCATTCCTCAGCTGCCAATGACTTCTGGGTATCCAAAATGGATGAATGGCCCGAGCTCACTCGCCACGCCATAGAGGTGTTGTCCTGCCCAGCAGCCAGCGTCATTTCTGAGCGGACCATCAGCACAGCTGGAGGAGTCATTACAGACAAACGAATCCAGCTTTCCACTGATAATGTGGATCATTTGACTTTCATCAAGACTAATCCGGCATGAATCTCTGATGATATTGTGTCCCCAATTGCCGAGGTCACCTATAAGTTGCCGGTCTACTTCACATTTCTCTTCAAACAAAAAGGGTCCTCTTGAAAAAAATTTTTAAAATGATCATTGTTTACTGCAATTGTTATTCTCAGTTCTGAAAAGGTCATTTTGCTGGTTATGCTGTGAGGAGACTGTAAAAGATACCAATTGTACACGTTTTCATGAAAAAAACGTATTCCATTTACTCCTTCATTAAAATTTTCCGCACTGTCAATGGTTTTGGGGTCATGGTGCTGTGAGATACAGCTATAATCAAGGTCCTTTGGAACAGAAATGTGGCTTCTAAGTGGCATTTCTCCCTCACAATTTTTAACAGTGGCTGAGAAGTCATTTTTATATTTTTTTTTGGGTCATGCTACTGTGAAATACAGCTATACTACAGGTCCTATTTTAAAAAAATGTGGTTTCTAACAGACATTTGTTTTTCATAATTGTCAACATTGGCCGAAGGGTCATGTTTTGAATTTTTAGGGGCATGGTGCTGTAAAATACAGCTATACTACAGGTCCTATTGTAAAACATGCGGTATTTTGAACAGACACTTGTTCTTCACAATTGTCAACAGTGGCTGAAGGGTCTTGTTTTGAATTTTATGGGGCATGGTGTTGTCAAAAACAGGAATAGGTAGGACACTGTTAATTGACACATATTGCAAAATGACTTGTTTTTGCCAGATCTTTAACATAGCTAGCAATCCCTGTAGTGAGACAACCCGTTTAATGCAATTAAAAAAAAGAGAAACAAAGACGTGGTGGAATTCCATCCTGTTTTAAAAATGTGTTTTCTAGAATTAAACTACAAAAAAAATTGCATGTACAAAATAGCTGATACAAATATTCCTCTGAATTGTACAAGGGAGGTACGGCAAGACTTGAACAGATGTAGGTTATTCAGAGGACATGGAGTATGGAGCACATTCGCCACCCCAAGCACAGAGACAATTTCCTCCAGTACGTTGAGTAAAATTAGAAAAAGAATGCCAAGAAAAAAGGCACCTGGGTGAAACAGGAGCGTCAACCACCAGCATTTCCAAGTGAAGCTCAATTGGTCCGCACTCATACGGAGAGGCAAGCACTCTCGTAGAGGCAGAAATTTCTCTAGTGCTACCCAGGTCTTGACTGTGTGCTTAGGAAGGCTGGAGGTCTTAGCTCACGCTTCCGCTTCCGCACTCTGATTCAGCATGACTGTTTTCATTGCTGCATCATAAGGGAATTTTTCCGTGTTAATAGATGACGGACACCAGCCCTGGCTCTCACCGCACCCACTGTAACTCTGGCCCTGCTAGATGTAACTGCATGTAAATATATGATGAACACCAGCCCTGGCTCTCACCGCACCCACTGTATCTCCGGTCCGGCTAGCTGAACCTGCGTGATCCACGTTTACAGCCTCACCTGCCTTTATAATTAACTTCAACCCATTTGACAGTAGAATGCAGGATTTTCAGAGAGGCCTCTTTGACCTACTGGGACATCTGTTTTGTTTGCTTCACATTCTAATGTCACGGTGAAACAATGTCACCAGTAGAATGGCAAGTACCTCTATCCGCAGCAGTATTGGAAAACTAGTTGTTTTTAATAAAGTTTATCTATTATTGCGAAATTTTATGATGATGGTCCATAAGGGCACTTGTGCGGGTTTTTGGGTCATACTGCGGTACAGGATATGGATAGTCAATATCCATTTCACTAAAATACTGCTTCAAAGACTACTTTCTTCCGGCACTTTTAATCTGTGAGTCATGAAGGTTTGAGGGTCATGTTGCGGTCCAGAACAGGGATAGTCAATGTCCAGTTCAACTAAAATGGTGTTTCAAAGACTCCTTTTTCCGGCACTTTTTAATCTGTGGGTCATGCAGGTTTGAGGGTCATGCTGCGATACAGGACAGGTATGGTCAATGTCCAGTTCAACTAAAATGGTGTTTCAAAGACTCCTTTTTCAGTCACATTTTAATCTGTGGGTCAGACAGGTTTAAGGGTCATGCTGCGGTCCAGGACAGGGAATAGTCAATGTCCATTTCAACTAAAATGGTGGTTCAAAGAATCCTTTTCAGGCACTTTTTAATCTGTGGGTCATGTAGATTAAGAATCATGCTGCGGTCCAGGATAGGGATAGTAAATGTCCAGTTCAACTAAAATAGTGGTTCAAAGACTCCTTTTTCCGGCACTTTTTGTATCTGGGGGTCATGTAGATTTAAGGGTCATGTTGCGGTCCAGAACAGGGATAGTCAATGTCCAGTTCAACTAAAATGGTGGTTCAAAGACTCCTTTTTCAGGCACATTTTAATTTGTGGTTAATGCAAATTTAAGGTTCATGCTGTGGTCCAGGACATGCATAGTCAATGTCCTGTCCAACTAAAATGGTGGTTCAAAGACTCCTTTTTCCGGCACTCTTTAATCTGTTGGTCAGACAGGTTTAAGAGTCATGCTGCGTTCCAGGACAGGTATAGTCAATGTCCAGTTCAACTAAAATGATGGTTCAAATAATACTGCCTATCTGGCACTTTTTAATTTGTAGGTCATGCAGGTTTAAGGGTCATGTTGTGGTACAGGACACGGACAGTGAATAGTCTGTTACTTTTTTTCTGTGACTCTTGTTGCCTAATTGTCTTGCCTAAGATGTAGCATGTATCCAGTTTGCTGTTGTGGATGTTAATTCCAGCTTCTCCTCTCCTGTTTGGGTGTAAGAATGAAGCTGTTGTTCCTCTCCCATAGACTTTAATGGTCATTGGCAATTATCTATTATCGGATATCGGCATGATAATCCGATAACAATAGTTGAAACAATCGCTCATCACTAATTACTATCCTAGACCTCGCCATGGGGTATTGACAAATCCCCTTGACTAAGGAAGCTAGGGACAAAACAGTGTTTTCCATGCCAGAAGGGTCCTTCCAGTACAGAATGCCATTTGGTTTGCAAGGGGTCCTTGACACCTTTCAGAGAGCTATGGACAGGATCTGAGGTAACCAAAACGAATAAGTGTCTGCATAATTGGATGATGTGATCTTCAGTCGAGATTGGGATACTCATCTTAATAAGATCCAAGCTATCCTGGATGTGCGAAGGAAGGCTGACTTCACTATAAACCCAAATAAGTGTGTCATAGGGATGGATGAGACCAGATACTTAGGAGATATCATGGCCGGAGAGATGATTAAACTCCAGGTAAACAAGGTAGAAGCTATCCAAGAGTGGAATGTAATTAAGCAATAATTGAGAGAGAATTCTGGGTCATAAAATGGGCACCCAATTTTCTCCTTTACTACCTCCTAGGTCAAAAATTTAGTCTGGGTTCAGATTTAAAATGGCTATGAGAAAAATAGGGTAACAATGTCCAAGTCACCCGCTAGTTCTTGGCCTTAAAAGATTTCAATGTTTTTGTAAGGGATCCGTCAGGGGCGCACGAACAGACACAGACAACGTGAGGCCCTGACACTGATCCCAACCCCTGTCCCTTCCTTTTGGGGTGCCCGACTCCTTAATAGGTCGGCCCCAACCAGTAGACTGAACTCTATACTGAATAGCGTGGAAACACAAGACGCAGACAAACAATACAAACACAATAAGGGATGGTCAAGCAAGCCAAGTCGGGAACGCGGTACAAAGTCAGAAGGCAGAAGAAAAAACGTGAAACAAGCAGAGTAAGATAACCAGGGAGGCACAGAATAAAGAGGGCGAGTTATAGGCAGAAACAAACCAATATAACAGACAAGGAGAAGAGACAGAAGAACCCTTAAATACCTTCCAGGAAAAACTAAGGACAAGGCAATAGGAGGAAGAAACAGAAGACCAGATAGGAAGGTAGAGCTGTCAATCACCAGGAGCAAGAGCCAGGTTAACCCGTGGAGTGCGGGACGATTCCTCCCCGGGCGTCGGCCAGGAATCAATCAAGATAGCAGGGAAGAAAACCCAGTTCACACTAGTGAACACAAATGTAGACACTATGTCAAAAACCACGGCTTACGTCGCAACGGCCATGGCCGGCGACCAGAACTCAACGCTGGGTTCTTTCTGGCATGATCATGACAGTACCCCCCCCCCCTTGCTGAGGGGCCACCGGACCCTCAACAGATCCTCTATGTTTAGCAGAATGGACCTGGTGAATTCTTTTCTTTTCCAGCTTGGGGGCATGTTCCAGCTTGGGGGCAGATGAATTGAGCTTTGCCCCGGGGGGGCTATAGGACAAACATCAGGCTGGTGTGGAGCAGGATGTTCCCCAACATCCCCATCAAAGACGCTAATTACTTCTGAAATATCATGAACATTAATTACAGCACACACCAAGGATGCACTGTCTTTGATGAGCACCACAGAGTACCCATTTGATCAACTCGGTCGTTCTCCATTGAACAACGTATGAGGCGGAGCCAGGCAACCAGATAATATTGCAGAGAGTTCTCCATGACAAAAATGAAAGTTTTCAGTAGCAAACTCCAACATTCAAAGTGACCTCAGCAGTACAAAATTTTATTCTTCCTGTTAGTGGGTAGAATCTACACCTGAAACAAAAAATGGAGAACACAAAGCAACAATTTCCAAACCAAGGCTTAAACGCCATCTGATGAAGTACCCAGCTGCACCCGAGTCAATCAGGCACGACAAGCAAAAGTCTTGGAGCTAGAAACTAAGGTACGGCAAAAACCTTTGTTATCAAGTTAGGAGGGTACCTGTACATCCGAGTTACCTTCCGGGAAATTTGTGCAGACGTTCGGTGTTACCTTGGGGTGAATTAGGCCTAATAGGACAGTCTCTCAGAAATCGTCAGGCTTCCCGCAATAAAGGCACAAGGTGTTCTCCAAACGGTGTCTCCTCCTGGTGGCAGCAGACGTAAGACCCAACACCATGGTTTCTTCTCCAGAAGACTGAGAGGGAGATGGGAGAGAAGAACTCTCAAAGAAGGAAGAAGCAGGTTTTACAGGAAAGCCTGACTTGAGCTGAACAGTTAAACCCCCCCTGCTTTTCCCTGCGTCTCTCCCTTAGTCTTCTGTCAATATCACAGCTAGAGTCATAAAGTCACTCAGGGTCTCAGGGATTGGATGGCTGACCATAGCATCCTTCACGCATCAGACAGTCCTTGTCTGAAAAGGGTCTTCAGAGGTTGGTTTAGACCACCCGTCAACGTACACCATTGGCGGAACTCGGAACAGTAGTCTTCAGCCGAGCGGCGGCCCTGCGGAATAGCTAGCAAATGAGTCTCCGCCCATGCCACACGGTTGGGGTTATCATAAACCTGTCCTAAAGCCAAAAAAAATCTGGCCATAGATCTCCACTCAGGGGCTTCCGAGGGTATAGCTAATGCCCAATCCTGAGGTGGGCCCTGGAGGAGAGACACAACAACTGCTACTCTCTCAGCCTCAGTGGGAAAATAGTTGAAGCGAAAAAATAAATTTTCATGATTCCCTAAAGGTTCGGAACCTGTCAGGATTTCCGTCAAAGCGATCAGGAAGAAGCAACTTAGACTTATGACGTTGCTAGATCCACAAAAAAAGGGGCAGGTAGGGACACAGACGGGGCGGCAAAGTCCAGGTACCCGGGTTAGTTATGGCATCCAGAGGCTGCGAGACTTGATTTAAAAAGCCCCGCCATGCCCTGAAGCTGAGTTGTCAACTCATCCAAGCGGTCGGTGACCGACAAGCCGGTACTCATATTGAACCGCGAGGAGAGTCGACTGGGGTAGGGCCTGTTATAATGTAAGGGATCCGTCAGGGGCGCACGAACAGACACAGACAGCGTGAGGCCCTGACCCTGATCCCCACCCCTGTCCCTTCCTTTTGTGGTGCCCGTCTCCTTAATAGGTCGGCCCCAACCAGTAGACTGAACACTATACTGAATAGCGTGGAAACACAAGACGCAGACAAACAATACAAACACAAATAAGGGATGGTCAAGCAAGCCAAGTCGGTAAAATATCGGGAAACGGGGGTACAAAGTCAGAAGGCAGAAGAATAAACGTGAAACAAGCAGAGTAAGATAACCAGGGAGGCACAGAATAAAGAGGGCGAGTTATAGGCAGAAACAAACCAATATAACAGGCAAGGAGAAGAGACAGAAGAACCCTTAAATACCTTCCAGGAGAACTAAGGACAAAGGCAATAGGAGGAAGAAACAGAAGGCCAGATAGGAAGGTAGAGCTGTCAATCACCAGGAGCAAGGAGCCAGTTAACCCGTGGAGTGCTGGACGATTCCTGGCCCGGGCGTCGGCCAGGAATCAATCAAAATAGCAGGTAAGAAAACCCAGTTCACACTAGTGAACACAAATGTAGACACTATGTCAAAAACCACGGCTTACGTCGCAACGGCCATGGCCGGCGACCAGAACTCAACGCTGGGGTTCTTTCTGGCATGATCATGACAGTTTTGGTGGAGCACAGGCCAGGCAAGCTGCAAGGGAATGGAAGCGTTCATTGCATGATGGCTAAAGGTGCCCAGACCCCTGGTGTTGGTCAGAGGGGGATTATATAGAAAGTCACAAGCGGCTATAGTGGACGGGATATATGTGTCACCAATATGCCTGAATTTGTTGAAGTAAAAACCCATTATTTCTGCTGTCTGCAGCAGTTTATCACTGACACACGTTTATATTCTTAGTATGGCTGTAATGCAGGTAATCCATGTTGGGTTTTCTTTCTGGAGCAGTCAAAAAGCTGAATGGGATGATTGCTTTCACATACCAGGCCAGGACTAACAAGGTTTATTTAAAGTGTCAGGTAAAAAGGGGTATAGTTCCCTACCTGACATAACAGCTCAGCGGAGCAATGTTTGCCTAAGTTTCAGAGCTGGTTCTTGCAATCCCTAAAAGACTGAGAACTGAATATGGTTCCCATAACCCTGTGAGGGGAAGTACAGTACTGTGATATCTAGCAAGGACTTTGTTGCTTGTTTATTTTGGCTGAAGCAAGCCTTTGTCATTTTGTTTGTGTCCTTTTTTTGGAAAAGAATAAAGATCTCTCTTATTCATCTTATAGTCTATCATTTTAGTGGGTCCCCACAGTATGAATCATCTTCAATATAAGGGGATATTGATTATTATACTATGTGGTAAAGTGTTTCTTTCAGCAGAACCATATAACAAATCGGAACTTTGTTGCTTACCGACAGTCCTAGAAGCTCTCTTTAAATGTTGGAAATGGTATCCCCTACTTCTCAGCTTAGAGATAATGTGTTGTTTTCGCCAATATAATCTTGGACATCAGTATAGCTTCTTCACACACTTAAATTCACTGGTAAATTATCTATTGTGTGTTTGGGTGACAGCTGGACACATGTAGAATAATATTACCAGAGATAGGCTTTCTATACATATTGCACCTTACTCGTTTCAAATCAGGTTCCTCTGTTAAAGAAAAGACCAAAAATGCAGTCATAGTACAAACCACATGGTGTGTAACAATTAGACTGCCTTGGTTATCATTGATGTACAAAACAAAAGCTGGTTCAGAAGATACAGAACCCTATCAAACCAGGAGGGTATCATCAATGTAGTTTCCATACAAGTATATACCAGACAAAAAAGGGTTGCAATTAGTATGTGTATGTATAGATAACCTATATAACATGTATATACTACATGCTATGTATATAGTATGTATCATATATATCCCTCCTCCCACCAAGAAACATATATATTAGCCATGGAAAGAAAGAAACAGGCTCCCTTAGGGCATCCTTGCAATTGTAAATAAAATGTGTTATTAAAGCTAAAATAGTTGTACTGCAAAAGAAAATTAGTCACAGTAGAAATAAATTCTTCCAATACTCCATTGTATGCGGTGTACTTGTCCAACTGTTTGGAAAATGCTAATAAAGGATTTGTTATGTGGAATAGACATATACAGGGTGGCAATGTCACATGTGATTTATGCAAAATGTGATTTTTAAACATCTCTGTAATCTCATATATAACCAGGTGTTCTGAACACAGAGGCTGAAGATGACTATCCAGCCAAATATCCAAATTCTCATAATTAGACCTGATTATAGAGATTATTGGAAATAATTTTAATGTGTTTGGGTAACTCACGTTGTTTTCTATTCCAAATTCACACAAAAACTTCCTTGGTCAAAAGATCATCCAATTGTTGGCTGAACAATTGCATGGGATAAGACTATAACATTTGGTAAATCATCTCATCAGACAGCACGCCAAGAACAAATTTAAGGTACAAAGAATTTTCTAAGACCACAATAGAATCCCCTTTGTCCAAAGCTTGTACTATCATATAAGGATTATCTTTAACCCTCCCGAACATTTTATGTAAGCTTACATCATGGTCAGGAAGGGGTTAATGCTAATTGACATATATTTATGTCATAGCGATTGTGCTAGCTCAAAAATAGAGATCTCACAATTGCTGAGGGGAACCAGCTATACATTATAGCTGGTATCCTAAGCATAGACCGAGACCGGAGTTTGCTTAAATTTCATCCAATTAACCCCTTACATGTCATGGTCAAATGCATTTGACCGTGGCAGCTAAGAGAAAGACGGAGGGAGGGAGCTCCCTCTGTCTCCATCGGCACCCTGAAGCACGATCGCGGGGTGTTGATGGTCTATATGACAACCTAGAGGCTTATCAAAGTCTTTCAGGTTGTCTTCATGACCCCAAAATCCAGTAGGTGCTCCTCCTTGTGAATGAGTCAAAAAGCACACTAGGGCTACATATGAGATATATCTAAAAACAACAGAATCAGGGGAATCAATTTTGAGTTTAGTTTCCCTGTTATAATCTACTATGTTCCAGTAAATACTGGATAAAGATCTGCAAACAAAGTGAAATTTTAAAATAACACCTCCACTTCGCCTTATTGCCTGTGAAACAGCTAGAGTTAACAAACTTTCAAAATGCTGTTTTGAATAGTTTAAGGGCTGCAGTTTCTTGGATGTACTAAATAATTGGTATGTGCAACATTCAGGCCCTCAAAAAGCCCGTCAGAACTGGACTGGTTCCTAAAAAATTCTGTGTTGCAAATTTTCTTGAAAATGTGAAGAAGTGCTACTAAATTTGTAAAGACATGCCAACATAAAGTAGAAATATGGTAGATGCTAGTTTAAATAATAGCGGACAAAAAAGTGGTCTGTATTTCAATCCCAATACAACGGTCACACAGGATTGAGTGGATTACTTGAATCTGAAAATCCCTAATACAACAGGAGAAATTGAAATAATGGCGGACAAAAAAGCGGGCTGTATTTCTATCACAATACAACACTATCAGGATTGAGTAGATTACTTGAATTTAAAATTCCCTAAAACAACAGGAGAAATTGAAATATTGGTGCGGAAAAGCGGTCTGTATTTCTATCCCAATACAACACTAACAGGATTGAGTGGATTACTTGAATTTAAAATTCCCTAATACAACAGGAGAAATTGAAATAATGACGCAGACAAAGCGGTATGTATTTCTATCCCAATAAAACACTAACAGGAGTGAGTGGATTACTTGAATTTAAAATTCCCTAATACAACAGGAGAAATTGAAATAATGAGATCTGTGTAGTAGCAGCAGCAGCAGCAGGGACGCTGTTATGCCAAGAGACACAACGAGAAGACTGTGAGGAGCGCAGATGCCGTCCTTACGTATAGTGCTGTGACGTCACAGAATCCCGACTGTCTCTGATTGGCTTCATGTCTGCACATGTCATTGAGCGTCCTCCTTTCTTCCTCCCAGAGTTCTTTGCCCCATGTAACGCCATGTGCTTGTGGCCATTTTACAAAAAAAAAAGACGCTTCGTTCCCGCGATGTACCTTAAACTTCGGCTTCGTGCAGAACCAAAGTTTATCTGAAATTCTAAATGATTTCCACTTTGTTAGAATTGATTTGCCCATCTCTAATTGTAACCTAAATTACTGTATTAATTAGGTCCAAGAAATTCTGGATTACGTGAATTTTACTGTGCTAAAGTATGCCCGTATGGGGGGTAAATATAGTATATATGCAAAACAAAGTGACTATGAAAACTTCTTCTGTAATATTTCCTTGCAGTTAAGAATATATCATGTTCAACATCTTTCCATTATTCATAACTCTACAATTTGATGCAACACTCAGTTATAGAGCAATGGAAAAAAGAGAATACATATTGCCAGTGTAATGCTTCTTACATTTTTACGATGTCTATTGCCACAAGGTAAAAAAGAAAATCTGTTTTACATTCAAAGAACAGGGGTAATCAACACTTTCTTGAAAAATTTGCAATTTTTAATGCTGTTGAAATCATAGTGAAATACATTTAACCTACTGTACTGCTGACTTGAATATGAGCAGGTCCAGCCAAAACAAGGTCTTTAGTTTGAGAGCTCTCAATATTAAGCTGAAACATTGTGTAAATATTTATTATGAACCACAATATACTTTTGATGTTCGGATTAGTGCACTGATAAACATAATGTAATAGTACTATTGGAATGTCTCCATGTAGAGTAAAGAATATTGTAGTTACCCCTAGGGATGAGTCAATACAAGAACTGTTAACGAGTGGACACACAGAACTCTTGTTTTGAGAGGAATTCTGAAAATACACTGTTTAGTTTATGTTTAGTTTATACTGTTTAATAAATAACTTTATTCTATTACAGGGCAAGTTTTAAGGTTTGGTCATATTTAAACAAACTGGTCGGGCAATTATAACCAGTTGTGTCCACATCTGAAAGATTCCAAGCAAAGTAAGTAAACGTTTTGAAACCACATGGATTTCGGCACTGAATCCTAATAAAATCTGGCCTGTTTTGCTGTAAGTGACACAGCTTAGCTAAATTATACATATAGTAATGCTGTTCTTGACTTTTAATGAGCATTGTGAGTAAACCTTCACAGTACCGGAACAAAAATGAAATGAATCTCTGTGTTAATGACTTTATCAAAAGCTAATTCAAAAAAAGTAATTCAATTTAGTGAGCTAAATTACGTTGTTAAAATTGTCGGTACCTTTCCGTTAAAGGAAGAAAAACCCATGATGATCACTGAAATAACTTGAAACTGACAAAAGTAATAATACATTTAAATTTGCTTAAAATCAATTAATGAAAATAAAACATTGCTTTTCAACTGTTGTTTAAATGAAAAATTCTAAAAACAAAGTAATGAAACTGGCCTGGGCAGAAATTATGGTACCCTTGACTTAGTATTTAGTTGTTCAACCTTTGGAGGCAATCACTGTAAACAAATGATTTCTAAAACTCTCAATGAGACTTCTGCACCTGTCCACAGGTATTTTTTCCCACTCCTTGTGAGCAAACTGCTGCTGTTGTTTCAGGTGTTTCAGCTCCTTCCACAGATGTTCAATGGGATTTAGATTAGGGCACATATAAAGCCAATTTGGAATAATCTAATGCCTTTCTCTTACTGATTCTTGAATGTTTTAGCTCTGTGTTTTGGGCCATTATCATGTTTGAAAACACATAACCTGCGACTGTGACCAAGCTTTCTGACACTAGGCATCACAGAATGCCTTAGTAGTCTTGATAATTCATTGTACCCTGCACAGATTCAAGATACCCTGTGCCAGATGCAGAAAAGCAGTCACAAAGCATAACCAAGTCTACTCCATGTTTCACAGTAGGTACAATGTTCTTTTCTTTATATGCTTCATTTTTACATCTGTGAACATAGAGCTGATTTGACTTGCCAAAAAGCTCCAGTTTTGTACCAACTGTCTAAAGGACATTCTCACATGAGCTTTATTGCCTGTCAATATGCATTTTGGCAAACCCCAGTTTTGTTTTTTCATAATTTACTTAAAACAGTGGTATTCTCCCCTCTCCCTATTTTTCCAACTTCATAGACATGTGAGGGCTTTTATTTTGTGGGACAAGGTTTACTTTCTAATGGTGTCATTCAACATACCATAGAATATACTGGGAAACCACAGAAAAATTCTAAAAATGTGAAAAAAAGTACTTGCACTATGTTCACTCTCTGGTATAAATGACGTGTTATCTGTATTCTGTAAATACCAAAAATGTAGGGTTTGCTTTATGTTTTAGTAAAATAAAAAAAAAAAAAAACATTACTATACTGAAGGGTGTACAAAGATGACAGTTTTACCGACTGAGCTCATGCAAACTCGCCACAGAAGCCATGATCAAGTAAGGAACGGTGAGTGGCATAATTAGTCTTTCATTTAGACGCCGCGGCGATCGTGTCTAAGGGGTCAAACAGCACAGAATGGAGCCCTGCGATCCCGCTTCATAGCGACTAAGTGACAATGGGATGTAAGTTTATGTCCAGTGTAATTAAAGGGTAAAGTCCACTTTGGAAAGCACAAAGACAGATGGTGTGATCTGACACTCTTGTACGAGGACCTTGGAGTTCACCTCTAATTTCTTTCGAAGTTGTTATGGGATCTTTGGTTATTATTCGTATTATCTGTCTTTGGGATAAGCGATATTATTGCCAAAAGTTGAAATCGGCAAGGTTTTTAGACTTATCGGAAATTTCTGATCACGCGATAGTTTAGGTGACAATCTTACAGATAATCTATTACTATTGCGCCATTTTCGGTGTTTCCTGTCATTTTGGCGGCCAGATAATCAGCTCCGAAGATAGTGAGGGATGAGGAGGATGTATAACATCACCACTTTGCGGTGTATGGATCTCATTGGATGCAAAAATCACTTTACATCATTTTATCTATGCAACTGCATTTCCTGTTTGAGCTCATGCTCGGTATATGCCACTTCACAGCAGGATGTGTCTGTCTGCGTTTAAGCCAATAGCTGTTCTAACAGCTCTGACAGAGAGTCTCTTCTAATACAAGAAACCATCCACCTACCTACAGATTAGAATAGAGTTAGATTAGAGAATTTCACTTCTTATTAGTTAAGAAAAGTTTTAAGGATATCTACTGGTGTGTGTAGCCATGGGGCTGCAAGGGGACAGGGGACAGCAGCAGGAGAGGCTTTTGAAAGGAAGGGAGATATTTTGCAGCTCAGTGTGTTCTGTGATCTTGAGTTGAAAAAGCATTGTTTTTTACCACTTTTTTGGATAGGAGGTGAAATTGTCCATGTTTTTTCTGTTCTATTGCAATAACTGTGGGTTAGTGTTCCCAAAAACCGGCATAACTTATCCCTATAACTTTTAAATAGTTTTATTGAAGTCCGTGCGTCTGTTTGCAGCAAAGAGCTCAATTGTACGCAAATTGTGTTTTACATATTTCATAGTAAATTGCGCCTGTAGTCAGTGGTACGAAGGCCGCCATATTAATCCATATAACATTTAAAAACTCTTATTGCAGTAGGTGCATCTGTTTGCCGCAAAGAGCTCAGTTGTACGCATATTGTGTTATACATATTTCCTAGTAAACTGCGCCTGTAGTCAGTGGTACGAAGGCCGCCATATTAATCCATATAACATTTAAAAACTCTTATTTCAGTGCATGCGTCTGTTTGCCGCAAAGAGCTCAGTTGTACGCTTATTGTTTTATACATATTTTATAGTAAATTACACCTGTTGTCAGTGGTGCAATGGCCGCCATATTAATCCATATAACATTTAAATACTCTTATTGCAGTCCGTGCGCTTTTGCCACATAGACTAGTTTTTACCATTTTGGGTGTTATACATATTTTATAGTAAATTTAAAAATGGTGGTTCAAAACTCCTTTTTCGGGCATTTTTTTAATCTGTGGGTCAATGTAGATTTAAGGTTATGCTGGGTCTGGGACAGGGATATCATGTCCAGTTCAACTAAAATGGTGGTTCAAAGACTCCTTTTCCGGCACTTTTATCTGTGGTCAGACGGGTTTTTAAGGGCTCATGCTGGGTACAGGACAGGTATAGTCAATGTCCAGTTCAACCAAAATGGTAGTTCAAAGACTCCTTTTTCAGGCACATTTTGATCTGTGGGTCATGTAGTTTTAAGGATCATGCTGCGGTCAAGGACAGGCATAGTCAATGACCACTTTACTAAAACACTGCTTCAAAGACTACTTTCTTCCGGCACTTTTTTAATCTTTTGGGTCTTGCAGGTTTAAAGGGGTCATGCTGGGTACAGGACCGGGATAGTCAATGTCCAGCTCAACTAAAACACTGCTTCAAATAATACTGCCTTCTAGCACTTGGTAATCTTTTGGTCATGCAGATTTAAGGGCCATGCGCGGTCAAGGACAGGCATAGTCAAGGGTCCTGTTCAACAAAAACGGTGGTTCAAAGACTCCTTTTTCGCACTTTTTATCTGTGGTCAACATTTAAGGTCATGCTGCTTCCGACAGAACCAATGTCCAGTTCAACCAAAATGCTTGTTCAAGATTTCTTTTTCCGCACTTTTAATCTGTGGGTCATGCAGATTTAAGGATCTTGCTGCGGTCCAGGACAGGTATAGTCAATGTCCAGTTCAACTAAAACGGTGGTTCAAAGACTCCTTTTTCAGGCACATTTTAATCTGTGGGTCAGACAGGTGTAAGGGTCGTGCTGCGTCCATAGACAGGGATAGTCAATATCCAGTTCAACTAAAAATGGGGGTTCAAAGACTTTTTTTTCCCGGGCACTTTTAATCTGGGGGGTCAGACGGGTTTTAAGGGTCATGCTGCTTCCGGGACAGGTATAGTCCAATGTCCATTCAACTAAAATGATGGTTCAAATAATACTGCCTTCGGGCACTTTTTAATTTGTGGGTCATGCAGGTTTAAGGGGTCATGCTGGGGTAACAGGACGGGGATATTGAATAGTCTGTGGACTTTTTTTCTGTGACTCTTGTTGCCTAATTGTCTTGCCTAAGATGTAGCACATATCCAGTTTTCTGTGTGGATGTTAATTCCACTTCTCCCCCCTGTTTGGGTGAAAGAATGAAGCTGTTGTTTCCTCTCCCATAGAACTTTTATGGTCCATCCGGCGATAAATCTTTTAAATCGACTATCGGCATGACAAGTTGACACAATCGCTCATCACTAATCTGTCTCTTCAATTTGTGATCGATTTTCCTCTTGCAGCAACATATAGTGAGGCTGGCTACAGTTCCATAGACCTTAAACATCTGAATAATGTGTGCAACTGTAGTAACAGGAACATCAAGCCGTTTGGAGATTTTCTTATGGCCTTTAGCTTTAACACGTTTGTCTATAATTTTGCTTCTAATCTTCTGAGAAAACTCTCTCCTTAGCTTTCTTTGGTCCATGTATAGTGTGGTACATACCTTGATAGCAAACAGCACAGTGACTACTTTTCACTACTTACATGATATATCCTAGTTTATCTTTTCTAGGGGTAAAATGTCCAGGCCAGTTTTACAATTTTTTTTTGTTTTGGTTGAACCACAATTTTTGATTTTCATTAGTTGATTTTCAATCAATTTAAATGTATTATTACTTTTCACAGTTTCAAGTTATTTTAGTGACTATTGTGGGTTGTTCTTTCTTTAACGGAAGGGTATCAACAATGTTAAATAGGAATGATTTTCAATGGCACACTACCCCACAGGAATCAATCATTCCAAGGAACATAAAAAACATTATTAATGTAGTCAACCGTGACTAGGAAAAAACCATCACAGGTAAAAACAAAACTGAGCTAATATTGGGAAGAAGATAAAGGGAAGGTTTAGTCTCATCTAACACTGAAGCTATGGGGTGGGAGGGGCGTCATATGTCATAGCAGGCTTAAGATTAACTACTGTATATTGTGGGTCTCCAACCATGTACCCAAATTTTGTTTAACTTTTGAGGACAATTTCTGTGTTTATAAAGCCATTTTTTAATGGGAAGTGCTGCATTAACTATGCCCAACCATTCTGAGACGGATGGGATTTTTGGAGAAAGCCAGTTCCTGGCAACTACTTTTTTTACCAAAGTATGTAGCTTCAGTAAAAAAATATAAGCATATTTTGACTCAAAAGTTTTGCAATCTGGAGTCAAAAGACAAAGCTTTGGGCAGAGCATTACCAGATAACCCATTATGTCATTGAGGAATTTGACCACTTGGTCCCAAAAATCGAGAACTCTGGGGCATGACCAAACCATGTGATAAAAGGACCTTGAAGAAGCATGACATTTCAGGCACTCATCTTCATAGTCAGGCCTGAAGATGAGTTGACCAGTGGAATAGTAAACACGGGGTATTATATAAAATTGTGTCATACGTTCATTATGGTTAGAGGAGACTAACTGAGGTGATGCCGGTGTTCTATCCCATTCATCATCATCTAGTGTTCCAACTTCAACCTCCCATACTTGACAAATCCCATTAAGAGAAGAAGCAGAGTTAGCATGCAGTAATAATGCATAAAATGTGAAAATTGTTTGTTTATTTGGACGGGATAACATTATGGCCAGAAAAGGGAATTCTTGCAGAGAGGCGCAAAGTTGAGTTTGAAAAGCATGTTTTACCCTTAAATATGTGAATATCTGTAAGGTCAAAATCCTTCTGTAGAAGTGGAAAAGGTTTGAGACCAGAAACCCTAGTAAAGGTGAGAGGATCCCTTTAGTAGGCCAGGTAGTGTCTAATGGCAGTTAATTAAATTTGTGGAGAATTTTGTTGTGCCACAATGGGGTATTGAGGTCCACCCCTTCTTTATAACAAAGCTGAACTGCACTCTGCCATACCATTAAGGCTTGCCTAAGTATTGGATGATCATTCAAATGAGAATCCATAGTCCCTAGACCACAAAACAAAGCATGTGCAGGATGGGAGCAATTTAAATTAAAAGGGGAAACTATCAGGGCTTGGATTCTGTGTTGTTCCTCCCCATTCCATCTAGTAAGATGCACCAGCTGACTTGCCAGATAATACATATGGATCTCTGGAAAGGAGATTCCATCTTCAGACCACGGTTTGAAGAGAAATTTGACTGAGACACATGCTCTATGATTATGCCAATTAAAGGCAATTAAAATACTTCTAAGTGAGTTCAATAAAGCAAGGGGAAGACAAATGGGGGAATGCTGAATAACATATATTTTGGACAACAAGCACATTTTGACCAAACTTATTTGGGCCGCAGTAGAGAGCCAAATATTGTTCCAGGAATTAATTTTCCTCTGCATAAAGGAGATAAGGTAATAAGTAAGGAGATAAGTAATGTTAAGGACTTCAAGTTCTGACACCGATCAGGGGACCCCAATCCCCAGTTAAGTAATAGAGTTGGACCATATTAAAGAGGTACCTACAGTACCTCCTCCGATAGCACTAAAATATCCAGTGGCAACAATTGTGACTTTGACCAGTTAATGGTAAGGCCTGAATTATTTCCAAACTCAGTAAATATATCTAAGGTGATGCTGAGGGATTTGTATGGGTCAGACAGATATAACAAGGTATAATCCGCATACATACTCACTTTTCATGAATAAAAGATGACATGAAGCCCCTAATTCTATCATCTATTCTTATCTTAACTGCCAAGGGTTCTACTGCAAGTGCACATATAAGTGGAGAAAGGGCACCCTTGCCTCATGCCACAGTGAAGCTGAAAAGAGTCAGAAACCCAGCCATTTAATAATACTCTAGACCAAGGGTTGGTGTATAATAGTTCAACCCAGCTGATGAAATTGGAACCAAATCCGAATTTCGAGAAAATAGCAAATAAATAGCCCCGTTCAATAGAGTCAAAGACTTTTGTTGCAGTAACACGGAGGATTACTCTGGAGCCAAACTCATCATCTTGGGCTTGCAAATTAGTGAATAAACATCTGATATTTATGGCGGTGGATTTTCCGGGCATAAATCCGGTTTAATCCGAGGGGATCACAGATAGGATCACCTTGTTTAGCCGCCTAGCTGGGACCTTCGCTAGAATTTTTATATCTGTCTGTAGTAAGGAAATTGGCCGGTATGAGTCACATAATGTAGGGTCTTTACCGGGATTAAGCAGTACTACAATGTTGACGTTGTGCATAGTTTCAGACAAAGACTGAAGTGCTGCGCAGAAGACCTCTAGTAATTGAGGAACCAATTGTTCCGCATACATTTTGAAAAATTCAATTAGAAGTCCATCACTACCAGGAGACTTAGGACCACATGTATGAAAACTGTTTAGGTCTAAAACTAAATTTTTTGCCCATAATACACTATGGGCAAAAAAGTGAGTTTTAGACCAAATATTTTACATACATGTGGCTCTTAGTTGGAAAGAGGCAAAAGCCTCTGAGATTTCTTGCTCTGTTAGAGGTTCATCAATAAATCCCGGTTGGAGTCGGAGATCGAAGGCAGGGGAATTTCATCTAAATATTGGACAATTTCTGCAGAGGATACTAAAGTGTGCCTGACATATAGGGATTGGTAATATTGTTGTAAAGCTTCTAGGATCTCTTGAGGGTCTGAAGATAGTACTCCAGTGGGAGAATGAATTGTCACTATTACCGGGGGTTCCGAAGAGTCTTTGACAATTAGAGCAAGCATTCTACCACATTTTTCACCGTTCTCATAAAAAAATGATTGTTTAGAAAAAAATCCTTTTTGTTGAGCAGATGAATTAAGATTGGTTTCATATAATCTAGATAGAAGCAACCAGGATTCCTCATCCTTCCTTGAAGGGCCTGAGACATAGCGAAGCTCTACTTCTAAGAACTTATTTGATAGTTCTAATTCAGAATAGTCAAAGCTATGCTTTAGGTCATTTATTGCTAGTGACATTTCTCCTTTCACATTGACCTTGAAAGTGTCCCAAACAGTCAGTACATGCGCACTTCCTGTGTTATTCCAGAAAAAGTTCTCCCACTTAGATATAAAATAAGGAGCCGGGAGTAAAATTTTGAGCCAGTAAGGGTTAAACTGCCAGGTTCTCTTAGGGGTATATTGAGTAGTGAAATATGCAATAGACCAGGGGAGTGGTTGGATACTGCTCTGGCCAAGTATTTTTCTCTGTCTGTCGACGTTAGAAGCAAGGATTGTAATAGCATCAAATCAATACGCAAGATAGCATAGGGGGTGGGGGTGGGGCGAATACAGACAGAACGGCAGGCTTTTGAAAGGAGATTGTATATTGTGCAGCCCAGACTCTGCTTTCAACCTACATTGAAAGGCTTTTTTTACCAGTTTTTGGCCAGCAACACCTCGCACCTGAGGTGCAATATTACCTTTTATTTTGTGCAGCCCTGTTTTGTTCAAAGACCCACCTTGTACTTACACTGGGATACAGAAATTATCTAGTAACTGCTGTTGTATTTCATAGGTGCAAAACCCACCTTTTATTATCCGTACACAATTTAATTAGGTGATTTTCACTTTGGCGCAGGCCATTTTTGTTCAAAGACCCATCTTGTACTTATATTACGATACAGAAATTTGCTAATAATTGCTGTTGTATTTCATTGGTGCAAAAACCATCTTTTATTAACCGTATAACATTTATATAGCTGTATTGCACTCTGGTTCGCCCCAGTTTTTTTCAAATAGCCACCTTCTACTTAAATTTGGATACAGAAATTTCTTAGGTACTGTTGGTAGTCTTTCATTGGTGCAAAAAACACCATTTGTTATCCGTATAACTTTTAAATAGCTGTATTTCACTTTGGTGCGGCCCAGTTTTGTTCAAACAGCCACCTTGTACTTAAATTGGAATACAGAAATTTTGTGGTAACTGCTGTTGTATTTCATTGGTGCAAAAAACACCTTTTATTATCCATATAACATTTAAATAGCTGTATTGCACTTTGGTTCTCCCCAGTTTTTTTCGAATAGCCACCTTGTACTTAAATTTGGATACAGATATTTCGTAGTTACTGTTGGTGTATTTCATTGGTGCAAAAACCACCGTTTGTTATCCGTATAACTTTTAAATAGCTGTATTACACGTGTTGCGTCCCTAGTTTTTTTCAAATAGCCACGTTGTACGACAATTCTGATAGAAAAATTTTCTAGCAACTGTTCTCATTTGTCACTGCTGCAAAAAACGCAATTTCTCATCCGTGTAACTTCTGAATAGTTTTATTGCGCTCGTTGAATTTCAGTTTTGCGCAGATAGCGCACTTGTATGATATTTTGTTGAAAACTATCAATTCCTAGTCTACTGGGCAGTTGTAAATCACTGGGACTGAAGGAAGAACACTGTTGATTTTGTCTTACGTTCTTCCACCAGACCGCATTTCACAGGTATTTGCTAGAAACAATTCAGTTTCTAATCCTAATTGGCTGTAGTAAATTAGAGGGATTTAAGAATAGCTGTGATTTGCCGTTTTTCAATAAGAGACTGTCAAAAACTCTTCCTTACCTTCTTAAATTTGTATCTTTCTGAACATGGAGCGAAATGCAGGTGGTAAGCGAGCAAAGAGGGGGCTAGGACATGGCGGTAGAGGTACGAGAGAAGGTGCTCCTTCCAGTGCTGGCGACAATACGCAAGCCAACGGATCGTCGGTTGCAGGACCGTCAGGCCTGTCATCGCTGGGTCAGGGCCCTGTGAATCTCAGTAACGAACAGCGTCGCCAATCTGTACTTCAGTGATTAATGCAACCTGCAACCTCGTCCTCCCAGTCACGGCCACAAATGTCGTCATCAGCATCGTCAGCATCTGTCCAACATGAAGCGACGGCAGCCCAAATGTCACCTCCTGTACCCACCACTGCGATAATCCATTTTCTGAAGACCTCTTGATGACAAAATGGGGTTGGGGTCAAAGGGCTTTTCCAAAATAAAAGGGGGCCAAAGAGATGATTTTGTCTCTCTGACGCCCAATCACGAGCAAAAAGGGAAAGAACCGCAATCGCAAAAACCCCAGTGGGGCAATGCCCTTGCATGCCTCTTGTTTGTAGCCTAGCTCCGGGATGCAAAAGGTCAACACTATCACCTTTTGGAAGGAACACTTGCGGATCCAAGATCTTTCACAAATTTTCTTGCGATCTTCATCACTGGATGAGGAAAGACGAGGGTATTCATAGGCTCCCACCTCAAAAAGGGAAAGGCGTCGCACGATCCCTGAGATTTTCCCGCCACCACGACCCGAAAAACCCGCCCTCGCTTACCCCGCAAAAGGTCCAACCCTAAACCTCCTTTTTCGAGAAAGTCTGTTCCCCACGATTCATAAGCCCCTTTCCTAAACGCAAAAGAAGAGCAAGAATCTTATTTTTTTAACCACCACAACATTCTATCACACACGAAGCATATTAAAGGGAGGAACATTTGGGCCAAAAAAAGGCCACCCAGCCGGGCTTCCAACCACTTCACACCCCGTCTCCCCCTTTCCCCCTCCTCCGCCACCACCAACTTCCTCACTGCCATTCTCTCAGACATTATCGGGGTCACCCCGTTTCACCTCCACCATCACCCGAGTACCACCACACCACCAAGACCCATCACCCATTTCCTTCCCCCATTTGGACCCACGCCGTACAGTGGCCACTAGACCACCTTCTGTCTTCCGGGTTTTGGGACAAAGCACACTTAAACCCAACCTTTCCCAAACCCAAAAGCCTGAAGTGGGCATGGCAGGCCCTTTTGGGCCTTAAATTTTCCTTTCCGTCTGGAAACAAAGAGGGGTTTCCGCCACGCTGGCTCTTCCTGCCCCCAAAACCAATCCAGCACATTTTTTTTCCAAAGCTCCCCCGGGCCACCTCGTGCACTAAAATTTCACCTTTGTCTGATCGGTCCCAAAGCCCCATCGACCACCGACACATGGTTTATAAAAACCCCCCAAGGCCGCAATCTCTGGAAGCCCGGGGTGAGCTGGGGGGATCCCTGGTGTAACGGGCTCTCGGCTCCGCACCTCTTAAAAACTGCGGGATGGGCAGGGTTCTTCCCCTCAATCCCTATTGATCACGTGCCCTAAAACCGGGGATGTTGAAATTAATCTGTCTTGGAGCCATCAACACCAGTCAGGGGCTGTGGGCGCTCTCCGCAAGAACCGAACCCGGCGGGTACAAATCCTTTTTCCGCAAGGTTGTGCGATAACGGTCAAATCTGCTGGGCCCCCCTTAAGATCGGTAGCTGGGGGCACATCCCTTTCCTGGGACATTCATAACCCTTTTCTGCAGAAATTTCTAAAGCCTAAACCCGGTCTGACTGCCTGCTGAGGAAGGGTCGAGGGCAGTTGCACTTCCGCCGTTCGGCCCCCTTTTCGTCCCGCCTGCTGCTTGCAGGCAGCCGGGGCCCCCTCAACCCTCATTTTTGAGGCAACACGCTGGAATTCCACCCTCCACATGCTCCACATTTGGGACAGCCAATGCCATTTCCATAAAAGTGAAACATGGCCGACAAGCACGGTCGGGCCCCGGTTTACCACCGAGGGGGAGGCAGGGAAAAGCCCACCACCTTGCCATTTTAAGAACCACCAAAAGTCAGTGCGGGCAATGCCCCTTTCACATAGCATTGTGTGATCTTATTCTGGAAAAGATCGTTGGACACCTGAAACATCAGGTCCAACCGCGACGGGGGAGAGACGGACAAGATCGGGCACGGGGCCTTTCTCTCCGTCGAATCCAAAGGGCCCCACATTCCCCAATTTTATCGGGCTTCATTACATGGTTCGGGGCCCGGGCTATGCAAGGGGGCCCCTCGCCCAGGGGGCACATCTGAGCAATCAAACTTGTTAACGTGGGCCCAGGAAGCGAGGGGGATGAATTTCCCCGGGCACCGACGTTACCGACGCCCTTTCCCTTTGGGAAAAAGGGTTGCGCGAATTTTTGGGGGGAGGGAAATGAGGAGACATTTGCTAGCCCCTCGACCCCCGAGGGTTGGGGAAAACAACTCCTTTTTTCACTGAGTGCTTGATTCAAATTTTCCCCCAACATATCCCGCATTAAGGCAAAAATGAACAACCCTTACTGGGGGGCCACCCTCCTCGATCCCCGGACAAAACAAAAAATCAGCACTTTCCTTCCAACCCCCAAAAGAATAAAAGCAAAAAGGAGACCCCCTTTCTATTTATCAACTGGAACATCTGTTCTCTGTTTATTTCTTCAAATGCACGGTAAAAACTCAGCAATGACAGCAGGATGCCAATACGTACGCACAGCAGCCATTGGCAGAACCTAAGGTGACCTCTGGGAATCTTTTTTACCACCCACCAAACCCTGTAAGCGGCACCATACAACACACAAACCCTTAAGATCAGGTGACGATATCTGCTCCCACACCGTGTTTTGGATGTTTTCCACCCAATAGAACCCCTTTTGGGGATCCAAAATGGATGAATGGCCCGACTCGCTGTCCAGCCCTACAGGGTTGTCCGCCCACAGCCAGCTCATATCTACGGGCCTTCACACAGCTGGGGGAAATTACAGACAAACCCTCCGGGCCCTTTTCCCAAAGAAAATGTGGATCTTAACTTTCACAAGATAATCAGGCATGGGTCTCTGATGTATTGTCCCAGTTCCGATCACCATTATTGCCTCACTTCACTTCTTTTCCCAAAAAAAACAGTCCTCTTGAAAACTTTTCTTTAAAAAAGATCGTTTCTTACTGCAATTTTTATTCTCAGTTCCAAAAAGATCATTTAGCTGGTTTTGGGCGGTGAGTAGAACTATAACGACACCAAGGTTTCATGACAAAACCGTATTCCATTTACTCACTTTATCTCTAGAAATTTTTTCGCATTGTCATGGCTTTTGGGAGTCATTTTGCTGTTAGATACAGCTATAATCATGATGGTCCTTTGGAATCAGAAATGTGCTTCTAATGGCATTTCTCCCTCACAATTTTTAACAGTGGCTGAGAAGTCCATTATATAATTTTTTGGGTCATTCTGCTTTGAAAGCAGCTACACGACAGGTCCTATTAAATAAAAAAAAAACAATGTGTTTTTCTAACAACATTGTTCTTCACAATTGTCAGCATGGCTTCAAGAGTCATGTTTTGGAATTTTTGGGGTGCGCTGTTGCTGTGAAATGCAGCTATACTAACAGGTCCTATTGTACAAAATGTGGTTTTCTAACAACAATTGTTCCTTCACAATTGTCAAGAGTGGATTAAGGGTGAGGTCCCTGTCAAAAACAGGAAATAGTGTAGGACACTGTTAATGACACATATTGCAAAATGACTTGTCTTTGCAAGATCTTTAACATAGCAATGCAATCCAGTAGTGTATACAACCCATTTGAAATAACAATAAAAAAAAAAGAGACGCAAAGACGTGGTGGGATTCCATTCCTATTTAAAAATGTGCTTTCTAGAAATTAAACTACTATTGCTTGATACAAAAATAGCTGATACGATAATATTCCTCTAAATTAGTACAAGGGAGGTGCAAGTATGACTTGAACAGATGAAGGTGTTTCAGAGGACTATGGTGTATGGAGGCACATTCTCCACCCCAAGAACAGAGACAATTTTCCTCCACACTTAGTAAAATAGAAAAAGAATGCAAGAAAAAGGGCACCTGGGTGAATCAGGAGCGTCAACTCATCAGCATCTCCAAATGAAGCACAATTGTCTGCAAACTCATACAGAGGGGAACCCGCACCGTAGAGGCATAACTTTCTCTAAGCGATGCCCATTCCTTGACTGTGTACTGAGGAAGGCTGGTGTCTCAGCTCACACTTCCCGCTTCCACACTCTGCTTCAGCACGACCTGTTTTCGATGCAGCGTCATAAGGGCATTTTTTAGCCGTGTAAAGGGATGGACGGAGACGCCTGCCTGGGCTCTCACCCGCACCCACTGTAACTCGGTGGACTGCTAGCTGAACCTGCGTGCTAATAGATGACGAACCACCAGCCCTGGCTCTCACCGCACCCACTGTACTCGGGCCCTGCTAGCTGAACCTGTGTGTTAATAAGATGATGGACGCCAGCCCTTGCTCTCACCACAGTGGCCCCAGCCAGCTGAGCCTGCATGATCCACGTTTACAGCCCTCACCCGCCTTGATCAGTATCTTCCCCCAACCCACATGACAGTAGAATAATGAAGGATATTCAGACAGGCCTCTCGTTGACCTACTGGTGGACATCCTGTTATCGTTTGCTTGCACATTCTAATGTCACGGTGGCACAATTTCACCATTAGAGATGGCAAGTAGCACTAGCAGCAGCAGTAATGTAAACGAGTTGTTTTTAATATAGTTTATTTCTTATTGAGAAATTTTCTGCTGATCGTTCCATAAGGGCACGGCTTGTGGCGGTTTTTGGGTCATGCTGCAGTCCAGGATATGGATAGTTAATGTCCAGTTGAACTGAAATGGTGGTTGTAAGACTCCTTTGTCCTGCACTTTTTAATCTGTGGGTCAGACAGGTTTTGGGGTCCATGTTGCGGTCCAGACGAGGCATAGTCCAATTGTCCAGTTCAACTAAAATGGTGGTTCAAAGACTCATTTTTCCGGCACTTTTAATCTGTGGGTCCAGACTTATTAATTGTACATCTGTGGTAAGGACAGGTTTTAGTCAATGTCCAGTTTCAACAAAATGGTGGTTCAAAGACTCCATTTTCTGGGCACTTTTTAATCTGTGGTCATGCAGGTTTGAGGGTCGATTCTGTGGCCCAGGACAGGTTATAGTGAATGTCCAGTTCAACCTAAATTGTGGTTCAAAGACTCTCCTTTTTTCCGGCACTTTTTAATCTATGGGTCATACAGGTTTGAGGGTCATGCTGCGGTACAGGACATGTATAGTCGATGTCCAGTTCAACTCAAATTTTGGTTGAAAGACTCCTTTTTCAGGCACTTTTTAAATCTGTGGGGTCATGCAGGTTTGGGCTCATGCTGTGGCCTAGGACAGGTATAGTCAATGTCCAGTTCCAACTAAAATGGTGGTTCAAAGACTCCTTTTTCTGGCACTTTTTAATCTGGGGTCAGACAGGTTTAATAGGTCATTACTGCAGTCCAGGAAAGATATAGTTTAATGTGTCCAGGTTCTAAACTAAAATGTGTTCCAAGACTCCTTTCTCCTGCCAGCTTTTTTAAATCTGTGGGTCAGACAGGTTTAAGGTTCATGCTGCGTTCCAGGACAGGGATAGTCAATGTCCATTTCAAGTAAAATTGATGGTTCAAATCATACTGCCTTCTGCACATTTTAATGTGGTTTGTCCATGCAGGTTTAAAAGGGTCCATGCTGAGGTACACAGACAGGATAGTGAATGGTCCTGTGACTTTTTTCTCTTGAGACTTTTTTTTTTTTTTTTTTTTTTTTTTTTTTTTTTTTTTTTTTTTTTATAACCTAATTGTTTTTTGCCTAAGATGTAGCACGTATTCAGTTTGCTGTTGTGATGGTTAATATCCAGCTTTCCAGCCCTGTTTGGGTGCAAAATGAAGGTGTTGTTCCCTCTCCCAAAGACTTTTAATGGTCATACGCGATAATCTATTATCGACTAATCGGATATCAGCATGATAATTGACGATATCGACTATCGACCCGATGACGATAGTCGACGTAATCGCTCTTCACTATTTATAATGTATCAACTGTAATAATGAGGCTCTAAAGGAGAAAAATAGGATTATTGGAAGACTGATGTCTGCGATATCCGACATAACCATCTGCACTAGAGATTCGCCAAGTTCGCCGAATTTTCCGACAAAAATCATTTCGACCCGAGTTTATACGTGGAGAATCGTGTTAAAAAACAGCTATTTCCTTTCTGCAGAGAGCATGTAGGGTGTTGTAGAACATTATGCAATGCTCAAATATTGATAGAGAGCGTGGTTTGGTCTTCATACAATGCTGTGTTTTAGTAGACTTGCACATGACATGCCGCCGCTATTAGAATCGCTTCACTCTTTCAATTCCCTGGCACATTTACAAAACTGAGCAAGATTAACTGGAACATCTGAGCCTGATAAAAGTCATGTCAGCACCAAGCTGAAAAAAACAAGCAGGGCTAAAGATCCTACAATAGCATCAAAGAACACAATAGTAGGTTCCTGGTGCAGCCACAGGTCGCAGCGCAGTAAGGGGACGCCACAGCAGGGGTAGCCCTGCGAGGCCACAGCTTCCGGTGACATCTAGCGGCCCATGTGTGGAACACACACTAGGTAATACTCTTTCCTCTAATGACATCTGACAACACCCCACCAAAGAGTCGGTGGGTTTTGTCAGGACACAACCCTAAGTTGGCATGGCCCCGGGAGAAAGGTGAGGGGCCCTCACCTGTCATCAACCCACCTCTGACCCGTTTGCTTCCCACACCTATTGAACTGCTATGGTGCTGTGCCTCTGCGCCACTATGCAGTGAGGAAACTAGTTGCGGATAGAGGGCAGCACAAGAGGGGGAAAACATCCGCTGCTTCATTCAAAGAAGCGGGCAAGTAGTGATGATGAGATTTGCAATGAGGGGTTATGTTGGAGTGACAGGCTTTGTGACAGCGACGACCGTTGAGGTGGATGGCGGTGACAGGCCAAAACTAATCATATAGCCGAGTCGCAACTTGAAAGCCGGGTGAAGCAAAGCCAGGTTGGGACCAAGGTATTCTAGTGCCCTAGTTAAACAAGGCATAAAGTGTCCCCCAAATGGAAAATTCATCCCACTACATGCCTCCCTTTTGCCCCCTTTTCCTGCCTGGATGAAGTGACGCCCTACGGCTGTCACCTACCTTCGACGTCCATCGTCCGGCCCTGGAAGCAAGGGGTTTCCATCATTATCATTGGGAGAAGAGAGCAACAGCTTGCGTGTCAAGGAGTGGCGCACCCCGCAAGTCAGTAGTGTGGCCGGGAGTCAGCAGTGTGGCAGCAGTGCGAGATTGGGAGCCAAATAGCATCAATTTAGACCACCCACTTTGCAGGTCCCAGAAAGTAGCAGCACAAGGGCTCACCGGGACAGTGGCGGTAACAGTCAGTCAGTGCGGAGCATTGATGGTAAGATCACCTACTCGGCGGTGTGCCAGTTTTTTTCAAGACACCAGAGGAGGCAACATGGCTATATGTAGAATCTTTGGACAGAAAGTAAAGCCTGACCAGGGACCTAAAGTTGGCACCACAGCTCTGCATCAACATCGTATATGCAGTGTCCACCCAAAACAGTGGCCTGGAGAAACGTGTCTCAGCTGTGGTGGCCATCCTGTCACAACAGCAGCAGCACCCGTGGCCACCTCCCCAGTTTCAGGCAGGTCCAAAGCTCACTCACCTCTGCCGAAGACAACTCTCTGTCTTTTACATCATCCAGATACTCCTGTGCTCCTCGGCACTCATGGTGCCAAGAGTCGTTCACTGAGACGATTGCAAAGAGACAGGAGTATGCGTCTAGCCATCCCAAAGTGCAGAAGCTGACCGTGCTCCTGTACAAGTTGGTGGTACTGCTGCACCCTTTTCAAGTGGTGGACTCTGCACCATTCCGAGAACTTGCCAGGAAACTTTGCATTTCCTTCGTCCATTTCTACACCGCCAAGCACACCCTCCTTGAGCTATACAGAACAGAGAAACTATAAACAGAGAAAAACAGCAATTTATGAACAGGGAGAAGTTGCTGAACATGGGGAAATTGATGAACAGGAATAAATATATTAACAGGGAGAAATTTATGAACAGGGGGAAAATGATGAACAGGGAGAAATTGATGAACAGGAATAAATATATTAACAGGGAGAAATTTATGAACAAAGGGAAATTGATGAACAGGGGGAAACTGATGAACAGGAATAAATATATTAACAGGGAGAAATTGATGAACAGGGGGGAAATTGATGATTAGGGGGAAACTGATGAACAGAATAATATATTAAACAGGGAGAAATTTATGAACAAAGGGAAATTGATGAACAGGGGGAAATTGATGAACAGGAATAAATATATTAACAGGGAGAAATTGATGATCAGGGGGAAATTGATGAACAGGAATAAATATATTAACAGGGAGAAATTTATGAACATGGGGAAATTGATGATTAGGGGGAAATTGATGAACAGGAATAAATATATTAACAGGGAGAAATTGATGAACAGGGGGAAATTGATGAACAGGGGGAAATTGATGAACAGGAATAAATATATTAACAGGTAGAAATTGATGAACAGGTGGAAATTGATTAACAGGTGGAAATTGATGAACAGGGAGAAATTGATGGACAGAGAAAGGGCATTAACGATGGTTTTTTTGAATGGATTTGGCCAATGTGGACAAGTGTATACCCCTGTTGGCAATTTTGATGTACAGCCAGTGGCAGAGCTCATGCTGACACCCGGCCGTTTGCTCAGGCCCTTTGAGGAAGGCACATTATTTGTCAGCGTCGCCAAGGACTACGGGATCAAATAACGTCATTCTACTGCTTCATGTCCTGGAACAGATGCTGAAAAAATCTTCTGGTCAGGAACTGGAGAAGTAGCGACTACATCTATGGCCACATGAGATGCCAGTGAGGGTCTGAACTGGAGGAGGAAGACATTGGAGCACAAGCTGTGTCGCGAAATTAGTGTTATTTTATTCAGGTGACAGAGAGGAGCAGGAGCAGGCCGTAGGATTAGGAAGATGAGGCAGATGACCCAGACACATCCGTGCAGTATAGCAGGTGGAGATGGAAACCAGGAGTCCCCTCAGCAGTCACTTGGCGCAGAAGGCCGCTGATGCTGAATTGCCTGCTATGACAGCTGAATTGGTCACCATCCGCAGAGGGATGACTTCTGGGATCTCCACCCGTCTTGGACCCTGTTAACCGGTCCCAAATGGGGGCATTTTTTCACCTGCCAAGAACGGAGGACAAACTCGAGTACTATAGAGTCATCCTATGTAATCATTGGCTGCTCCCTATCTGCGCTATTGTCCATCTTAGCATGACTGAACACAGGTTGTTTCATCAGTTCGCTCATGTACCTTGCCACGGTTTGCCTGTGGAGGATGGGGGGTTTAGGAGCAGTACCAGCCCATTTGGCAGCAAACTGAGTCTGGAGTTGGTTGAATGAGCAGTTTTCTTCTTACCCCTAGTATTTAGTACCGCACCAGCATGCAGCACCTGGAGCAGACCCCTGTACCTTGATTCTTTTGGCTTACCTGCCTCCAGCTACCTATTCTGATTTCTGGCCAGCCTGCCTGAATGCCCCACAATCTGCTGCCAGCTCCTCCTCTACCACCCCATCATCTTTACCAGGACTGGTATTGACAACCCACCTCCCCACTCTTCACTGGGCTATTATGTATCCTTCTGATGCTGCTTCCACCTCACAACTCTCGGGTACTCCTCATTGCTGCTGCCGTCATCTCCAGGCTATGTCCAACCATGTCACTCTCTGGCTTGATGTTGCCATGTTACTGCCATCTCCTCATTATGTCACCTAGCTGCCGCCACCACCTCAAAATATGAAATTGTGCAACCTCTCGCAGCCTAATGCGTTCTGCTGGTGCTGGCCGCCATCATCCACACTGTGTACTTTTGCCCAGTCTGTGGCCTAATCCATGCTGCTGCCAAACCATCACATCTGTCCAGTTGCCACTCGTGACCTACTCAAGATCTAGCTGCCAACTGACGCACTCTCTCAGTCTGACCACCTTGTGGTTTTCTAATGCTGTTTCCACCCTCCACCACTCTAAGACATTGCCACTATGTTTGGTTTTCCCCTTCTTTAAATCTGTCACAAGGAATGTAAAGGACAAATACAACCAATCGTGTTTTCAGAGAAGCTGTAAGGCTACTATGACATTGTCCTTTGTTTGTATCAGGATTGTCAGATGAGTAGGTAGCCAAAAGCAGGAGTGGATACAAAACACAGAACACATGCAAATATTCCATTTACTTATTTTTGGGATCAACTCCTGTTTCTTTTTGGCTTTAGCAATGATGGATTATTGAACAATTCAAAGCGGACTGTAGGGCTGAAATACACAAACACTGGATTTGACACAGCATTCTCCACAAAAAGTGAATTAACTCTTGGCCACAGATTAAAATACCACCACCAGTCTGAAGTTGATTTATTTCAGATGTGTATGTGGCAGAAATACACACACCCTCTATTTTTGGACAAATGACCAAACAATCAAGAAGTTATATTAAGCCTTATGTATGAAATATCGTACAGAAAAACCAGATGTAAATTAGATGTACATAGGACAAAAAGTAAAGACACCCTGTATTTTTGTCCAAATTACCGCACAATCAAGAAGTTATATTAAACCTTGTGTATGAAATATAATACAGAAAAACCAGATGTAAAATAGGCGTATAGAGGACAAAAAGTAACGACACCCTGTATTAAGTAGCACAATTACCGCACCATCAATGAAGTTAGATTAAGCCTTGTGTATGAATATCGTACAGAAAAACCAGATATAAATTAGGACATAATAAAAGAGACTACCCTATACATTTAGTGCAAATTACCCCACAATCAAGGGGTAAAATTAAAAGCCTTGGGTATTAAATACACTACAGAATAACCAAGAAATTAGGCATATATGGACAGAAGTACATCCAATCCCTGGACTTTAGGGAGGATACCCCACAAACAACAAGAAAATAATAATGGCAGGTTCAAGTAACAAGTGTGCAAAGACACACATTTGTGATGGTCTTCCTCCCAGGTCGCTGATAAAAACGAGTTTTTTATAATTGTTCAATACAGTGCAGCAGCAGCTAGATGCTTATGCCAGGACAACAGTGAGAAGTTGTGAGGATTTGCGGATGGCGTCCGTATTTATAGGGCGTGACGTTACAGAACCCCTACGATCATGTTTGGGTTTCATGTTGCAATTCTTTTGAGGGTGTTCTTTTTCCCCTCCCGAGTTCTCTGCCCCTGAAACCCATGTATTTGGGCCATTTGCAATAAAAAAGAGCTTCTTCCCGCAAATCCCCCTAAACTTCCGCTTCGTACAGTACCGAAGTTTTCTAAATTTTTTAATGAATTCCACTTTGTTGAATCGATTCGCCCTCTCTAATCCTCAAAAATATAAAAAAAAACATAAAGAAAAAATAAAACATAATTGCCCCCCACCTCCCCCCGGGAGTTTGGATCCCCAAAACCCAAAATGCCCAATAATAACTAGGATGTGCAATTTCTCAAAATTCGTTTCGCCGACTTCGCCAAATTTTTCCCCCAATTTGTTTGGTCTAAATTATTCGGCAAATCGCATTAAAAAAAGCATTTCAAGGCTGCACAGACCCCTGTATGCGTAAACTTTTGTGCCTGCAAAGTATAAGGGAGTTTGGGTTTGGGGTCTTCAACAATTTTGTGTTTTAGTATACGCATATACTGCCGCCGCTCTTAAATGCTCACAAAAATTTTCCCCTGGGCATTTAAAGGGGGAAAACCTGACAAAAAACTGAAGGGGGAAGGGGAGCCTGATAAAGTCACTGCAGCGTCAGCTGGAAAAAACAAGCTGAGGGTCAGGTGGAAACATCAGTGGGCCCAAGATGGAACAGTGAAAAAGTGTGGAGGGACGGCAGCAGCCACCGCAGGGGTCAAAGTGGCACAAGACTTTCTGGAGGGGCCCCAACAGGGTAGGCCACAAGGGGCACAATGACAGTGGGGAGGTCCGGAGCGCCACAGCACGAATGAGGTAAACTGGCACAATGCATTCGGGAGGTGGCAAATACAGGAGTAGGCCAAGGGCACAATGGAAAACAAAGTGTGGGTAGGGCAGCAGCCACACAGCAGCATGAGGTCAGAGAGGGGGGCACAATACAGAGTGTGTAGGTCACGGAAAAGCGCCACACAGCCCAGATGGGTAGAGATCACAATGACTTCTGGGGGTGGCAAAACAGGGAGAAGGCCCAAAAGTGGCCAAATGACAAAATGTTTTTAGGCACAGCACAGCCAAAGCAGCAGCATGAGGTTCCAACAGTGGCACAATGACATTCTGGAGGTGGCAAATCCATTCAGAACTCAATACATTTTTATCAAAAAAAAATTTTACCAATATAAAATCAATTTTAATCCCAAACCTACCCAAATCACTTAAATTTACCACAACCCCAACCAACCAAAAAACCAAACACCAAAAAAACAAAACACAAAAAAACAAAACAAAAAAAAAAACAAACAAAAAAAAAAAAAAAAAAACCCCCCCCCCCCCAACAAAAAACCCCCCCCCCCCCCAAAAAAAAAAAACCCCAAAAAAAAAAAAAAACAAAACAAAAAAAAAACAAAACCCCCCCCCCCCCCCCCCCAAAAACCCCCCCCCCCACAATCTTTTCTTTGAAAAAAACAGGGTGGGCCAAAGAGTGGCACAATGACAGAGGTGGAAGTGGCAAAAACAGGAGTGGCCACAGGGGGCACAATGTCAGTGTGTGGAGGCACGGCGCAGCCAAAGCAGCAGCATGAGGTCAGCGTGGACAAGACATTCTGGAGGGTCAAAACAGAGTAGGCCACGAGTGGCCAATGACACATATTAGGTACGGCCGCACCACACAGCAGCATGAGGTCAACAGGGGCACAATGACAGAGTGGTAGGTCACAGCAGCCCCAAAGCAGTGCATAAAGTCAGACAGTGGCACAATGACTTTTGGAGGTGGCAAAAACAGGGGGGCCACGAGTGGCCAATGACAGAGTATAAATGGCACAAACGGGGTTGGGCCACGGGGGCACAAACGAGTGTGTGGGTCACGGACCCACAGCAGCAGCATGGGGTCGACAGTGGCAAATGACATTTGGGGGGGGGCAAAAACAAAGGGGCCAGGTGGCACAATGACAGGTGTGTGGTCACGGCACAGCCACAGCAGCGATGAGGTCAGACGTGGCACAATGAAGAGTGTGTGGGCACGGCAGCGCCACAGCAGCGCATGGGTCAGACAGGGGCCCAAAATGACTTCTGGAGGGGCAAAAAACGGGAGTAGGCCACAAGGCACAATGACGAGTGTTAGGTCACAGCAGCAGCCCACACAGCATGGGGGTCAGACATGGCCAAGAAAAGTGTGTAGGTCACGACAGCGCCACCCGCAGTGAGGTCAGAGAGTTGCACAATGACTTTTGGGAGGGGGCCAAAAAGAGGAGTGGGCCCAAAAGGGTGGCCAATGCAGAGTGTGGGGGCAAGGCAGGACAAAAAGTGAGCATGGGGTCAAGGGGGGCCAAGGACATTCTGGAGGTGGAAAAACAGGAGTAGGCCAAAGAGGGGCACAATGAACTGTGGGGCACGGCAGAAACCACAGCAGAAGCATAGGTCGACGGGCAATAAATTCTGGAGGTGGAAAAAACAGAGTGGCCAAAAGGGGCCAATGAAGAATGTGTAGTCACGGAGCGCCACAGCAGGCAGAGGTCAGACAGGGGCACAATGCATTCGGGATGGGGGCAAAAACAGGGTGGGCCCAAAGAGTGGCACAATGACAAGTGGGAAGGGGCAAAAACAGGATAGGCCACAGGTGGCAAAATGTCTTTGGGGGAGGTCCGGCAGCACCCAAAAAGCGCAGCATGGGGTCAGACAGTGGCACAATGACATTTTGGGGTGTCAAAAACAGGAGAGGCACAGGTGGCACAATGACCAGTATGTGGGTCACGGCCCAGCCACAGCCAGCGGGTCAGACAGTGGCACAATGACAAGTGGTAGGTCAGGCACGCCACACAGTAGATGAGGTCAGACAGGGCACAATGACATTCTGGGGTGGCAAAAACAGGAGTAGGCCACAGAGTGGACAATGACGAGATAAAAGTGCCCAACAGGAGGGGGCCACAGGGGGCACAATGACAGATGTGTGGGTCACAGGAGCAGCAAGCGCAGATGGGTCAACGGGGCACAATGACATTTTGGGGGGGCAAAAACAGGAAGGGGCCCACAGAGTGGCACAATGCGAGTTTTAGGTCATGGCAGAAAACCAGCAGAAAAACATAGGTCGACAGGGGCCAATGACAAGTGTGTAGGTCACGGCAGCAGCCACGCAGCAGAGAGGTCAGCAGTGGACAATGAAGAGTGTTAGGTCACGGCAGCACAAACGCATAGCAGCAGTGGCACAATGACTTTCTGGAGGGGGCAAAAACAGGGGGCCACAGAGGGGCACAATGACAGAGTGTGTAGGTACGCAGCAGCCACAGCGCAATGAGGTCAACAGTGGCCAATGACAGGTGTGTGGGTCACGACAGCAGCCACACCAGCAGCAGAGGCAAATTTAAAAAAAGACTTTGGATGGAAAAAAAGAGGAGTGGGCCCAAAAGGGTGGCAAAATGACAGGTGTGGAGGTACGGCAGGAGCAAAGATGCAGCATGAGGTAAAGGGAGTGGCAAATACTTTTGGGGAGGTGGCAAAAAACAGTGGCAACAAGTGGCACAATGTACATGTGGGGGCAGGGGCAGCGCCACACAAAATGGGTCGACAGGGGCACAATGACAGAGTGTGGGACACGGGCACACCCACAGCAGCCTGAGGTTGGGACGGGGCACAAAAAATTCGGAGGGGGCAAAAACGGGAGTGGGCCACAGAGTGGCCAATACAAATGTTTTGGTCACGGCACAGCCACAGCGCAGCAGAGGTCAACAGGGGGCACAATGACATTTGGATGGGAAAAAACAGGAGGGCCCAAAAAAGAGTGGCACAAAATGACAGAGTTGGAAGTGGCAAAAAAACAGGAGTAGGCCACAGAGGGCACAATGTCTGGTGGGGGCACGGCAGCAGCCAAAAAGCAGCATGAGGTCAGACAGTGGCACAATGACTTTCGGGAGGTGTCAAAAACAGGAGAGCCACAGAGGGGCACAATGACACAGTATGAGGTCACGGCCCAGCCACAGCACAGATGAGGTCAACAGGGGCCAAACAGGTGTGTGGGTCACGGCAGCGCCAAGCAGTAGCTAGGTCAACAGTGGCAAAAATGACATTCTGGAGGTGGCAAAAACGGAGTAGGCCACAAGGGGCACTACAGGTTTGAAGGTCACGGCAGCAGCCCGCACCAGCAGGGGTTTCAGACATGGCAAAATGCAGAATGGTAGGTCACGGCAGCACCACAGAGTAGCATGGGGTCAGACATGGCATAATGAATTCGGAGGTGGCAAAAAACAATGGGCCCAAAAGAGTGGCAAAATGACAAAGTATGGGGGTGGCAAAAACGGGAAAGGGGCCACGAGGGGCACAAGAAGAGTTGTAGGTCAGGGCACGACAAGCAGCGCATAGGTCAGCAGGGTAAAATGACAGGTGTGTAGGTCCGGCAGCACCCCAAGACAGCATAGGCAGGACGTGGAAAATGCAGGTGGAGGTCGGCAGCCCCACAGAAAGCAGCAGAGGTCAACGTGGCCAAGACTTCTGGGGGTGCAAAAACAGGTTTTAGGTCACAGGAGGCACAATGAAGAGTTGAAGGTGGCCAAACAGGATAGGTAAAGAGTGGCACAATGACAGAGAGTGTAGGTGAGGGAAAGGGGAGAAACAGCATAGGTCGAGAGTGGCAAAATGACGGGGTGTGGGGGTGCCCCCAGCGAAACCAACGCAGCAGCAGATGAGGTCATAGAGTGGTACAATGACAGAGTGTAGGTTGGTGGCAAACCATCCCGGAAAAGATGTTGGTAGGCAGAGGAGAAATTCAGCAATGTGTGGCATTAGGGGGGTGGCGGAATCAAATAGGGGTGGGGCAGGTAGTTTGAACCTACCATTTCTCAAAGTTTTGGGGGAGGGGTCTGGCTTATGTAATCTGATGCCCAAAGGGATTGGGGTGTGGACTCCCGGGCCGTTCCCTGCCTGATTCATTTGACAAAGGTCAGTCGTTCCCCAATTCCCCTGACAAGCGGGGGGTTTCCTTGGGGGGAAAGGGCCCCCCCCCACGAACACCCCCTTGATGCCCACTACGGCCGGGGAGGGGGGCTTCACATGAAAACCGGCAAATTGCGGCCACAATCCATTTTTGCTCCCCGTAGTCCCGCGGATCTTCTAAAAGGTGTGGCAAGTGCTGTCCCAAATAGGCCACCCCCCGTTGGTTAGGGACCTCCGGCCCTTTTGCTGCGCTGGCATACCCCCCTCACTGGGGGTGAAGAAGCTGCTCATCAGTGACTCCAACTAGGTTGCTGCGATGGAGTGGTACTGCTCCTACCCCCCATCTTACCCCAGAGCGCGGCCCTAGTATGAGCGCGAGGGCCCCCGGGCAACCCGCAGAGGGGGGACAATGCCGCACATAGGCAGCGGCCAACAGACTCGGAGGATTTCCTTATAGTTTTGAGTTTTTCACCCCCTCAGCAGCTGGGGAAAAAAGGGTCCCCTTTTGGACCGGGAGCGAGGGGGCCAATCGGGGGGGGAGCCAGAAGTCATTCCCCGCCCGGTGGTGACTATTCGGCTGTCCTACCAGGCAAAACAGATCTTCGGGCCATCTGCACAAGTGACTCGGATGGGCTCCCTCCTCCTCTCCCTGTATCTCCACGGTGCTTGGGGGGATCGATTCTTCTTCCCCATCTCCATCTACCTCCTCCCGCTGCCTGCTCCTCCTCTCCGTCACCTGGGGGAAAAATCCATCATTTCACCGACAAGCTTCTGCCAATGTCCCACTCCAGTTCAGTCCCCACCGGCTCATTGGCCGCAAAGTAGTCACCATCTCCCGTCCCCCGCCCAGACAGATTTTTCAGATCTGTTCCAGGCATGAAAAGGGGGAATGACGTTTTTACCCTAGTCCCGGGACTGCAAATAACGTGGGCCCCCTCGAATGGCCTCAGCAAACGGGGAGGTGTCATGCTGAGCTCCCCTGGCTGACATCAAAGTTACACAGGGGAGGGATCCTGTCTGCCCGGGTACAAAAAATTGGGAATGGCTTTTTTCTGTCATACATGGGCCAATGTGCAGGCGGAATTCCAACGGGGGGGAAACATGCATATCAGCATGTGTTGGGGGGGCCATTCTGCCGCTGCAATCGAGGGGGGTTTCCTGGGTTTTGTGGAATGGATGAAGTGCATGCACAATTTCCCGGGCCCTTTTCAATCTTCTGAATATTGGGGAAGACTTCAGGGAAACCTTTTTACACCAGATGAAACACGTGGCCAGCAGGGATGGACTCCCTCCCGGGGCAGCGCAACCCCCATGTTCTCCCTTGTCCGTCACCATGGGTTCCCATTTTCGTTGGCGCGGAGAATGCCCCACATCGATTTTTTGCGCATCCGGAGCCAAAACCCCCTATGTGACTTCAATCGCCCCGGGGAAGCCAGGTGTAAACTGGTGACACCGCTGTGCCCTTCACCTGTGGGATGATGGGGCATACTTGGGGGGGGGAGGATGGTGGTGGTGGGGTGGGGAGAAGGAGGCGGACTTGGCGCAGGAGCAGCAGTTTTTACAACGTGAAGGGGAAATTGTTGGGGTCCTGGGCAGAAAACACTTCACACGGGGCCTTTAAAGGACATGTACTGGCCCTGACCTAGTTACAGCTCCCACATCCCGCTGCCTGACCTTGGAACAAAACCGAAAAGCTCAAGGGCTGGCCCCCCTTTTGTTCAATATTTGTGAAGGGCTGGTACGACTTTTGGGAAAAAAAATTGGCTTGGAACCTTCTCCCCGGCTCGGAACCATTAATTTTTGAACAGTGCAGAGCCCCATTTGGAAAGGGGGGGACTGCGTACCAACAACTTTGGGCAGGGGACAGTCACTCTGCATCTTAGGGATGGGTTTGGGCACTACTGTTGTCTCTTTGCAAACGCCCCTTGAACACTGCTGGTGCCATGAGAGCGAGGAGAGGAGCTCTGGCGGGAGAAACAGCTCCCCCTTTTGCAGAGGGGGTGGGCCTTGCTGGCTGCAATGGGATGCTGCCAAAGGGCACTGTGCTGCTGCAGCGGCGGCAGGTGGGACCCTACTTTGGCCCCCCTTCTCCCAGGCACCGGAGGGGCGCTGCTGGTTGCGCGGGCCGGTGCCCAAAGTTTGCTCCCGGCCTGCTTCCCCTTTTTTCCCACAGATTCTCATTACCCATATTGGCTCCCCGATGTCTTTTCAAAGAACTGCACACCGCTGAGTAGCTGATTTTACCCCCAACGCTCCGCACTGAGTGACTATACCGCGCTGCCCCGTGAGCCCCCGTGCCCCTACTTTCTTGGCCCCAAAGCGGGTTTTTCTACCCGGGCCGCTTAGCTCCCGACCTCACACGATGCTACCCTGCGACCACGGCCACACAACCCCCTTGCTGGCTGGCCGCTGCCTGCGCGCAAGCTGACGCCCCCCCCTTTCCTGACGATGATGAAGCCCCTTGCTTCACCCCCGGGTCCCAGTGCGGGTTTTATATCAACATTTATTTTGTTTCATCATCACTGCTGCCCCATCACCGGCTTGGTATGCAAGGCTGACTCCTCACAAAAAACCTCCCCCTGCCACCTCCACATCATACTTTGCCCCCCTAATGCAAGAAGCAGGGGAATTGGCCCCTTTTTTTTGTGCCAAGTAACTGCTGACGCCCCCTCAAATTTTCATCCTTGCTATATTGGCGCTGAGCCCAGCCCAAAAGTAGTCTCTGGCTGAGGGAACGAATGGACGAGGGGGTTTAGGACAGGTGAGGGCCTCCCCATCCCGGGCCATGCCCGCTAAGGGGTTTTGTCTGCGTCCACCCATCTTGGCTGGGGGGTTTTTAGAGGGAAACTGGGGGAAAGGGGTGACCAGTCATCAATCAAGAACCGTTGGGTTTCTGAACAAACACGGGCCCCTAGAGACAGGCAGTTTGGCCTCACTGGTGACCCTCTGCGACGTCCCCTTACTGTGCTGCGACCTGGGGCCCGCTCCCGGGAAGTTTGTGCCACTGCCCGCAGTGAAAAGCCCCTCTCTTTTGACTACTGTTTGTTCTAAAATGTACAGATCGTTTTAAAGAAGATATCTGTTATGATAAATAAAACCCCTATTTGATTCCAAATGAACCCAAAAAGTTGGGGAACCCTTGGAATAAATTTCGCTCCACAAAAGGCGGAAAAATGTACTTTTATGTGCCGTTTAAAAACACTGTGTATTTTACGGAACAAACAAAAGAAAAAACTCTAATTAACCTTCGATAGAATTATGCTACACCAAAAATTTTTTCTTTGGCTTGAAAAAAATTTCTTTTTCGAGTAAAAGTAAAAAATACTTAGTTAACTCTTGGATGTAAATTGGAAAAAGAAATGTGCTGCCAAAAACTTACCAGCTTTGTAGCGTTTTTAAAACGGCGTGTATTTTACGGAGCACACAACAAAAAAAACCCCGTAAACCTTGGGATATAAAATTGCTACACCCAAAAATGTCTTCTTTGGCTTGAAAAAACTTTTTCTTTTATTTTTTAAAACTGCAGAAAAAACTTACAAACCCCTTGGATGTAAAATGCGCAAAAAATGTTGTGCCAAAATTCCAGCTTTGTGGGGTTTTAAAAACGGGTGTTTTTTAGGGAAAAACCCAACAAAGAAAAACTCGAAATTAACCTTCGGAATGAAATATGCTACAGCCAAAATGTCTTTTTGGGGCTTTGAAAAACAACGTTTTTTTTACTGGACAACTGCAGAAAAATACTTAGTTAACCCTTAGATTAAAATTTCACAAAAGGAAAAGTCGCCAAAAATTTCCAGTTTGAGCGTGTTAAAAAGGGGTTATTTTACGGAACAAACAACAGAAAAACTCGTAAATTTAAACCTTTGGATATGAATTATGCTACAGTCAAAATTTCTTCTTTTGGGGTTAAAAAAAACCCCTTTCTTTTAGTGACCCAAAGCAGAAAAAATGCTTTAATTAACCCCCGGGTCTAAATTGCGCAAAAGAAATGATCAAACAAAAATTAAGTGGTATTTGGATTGTAAAAACGCTGTTTCTTTAATTGAATACAACAGCAACAGGCTTAGATAACCCTTGGATATTTAATGTGCTTAAGAACTGGGCAGATAGCATTAAAATGTATATGCAGCTGAATTGGACGCACACTGGATTTCAATTCCAATACACCACAAAATTAGAACATGTGAGAGAAGCAGTCTCTGAGACAAGCTGTGACACCCACAAAAAAAATCGCTGTATAAAAGTTAGTTCTTTAGTATGAGATATCAGCAGCAGCAGCTTCCCTACACAGCACAGTGAGAACAGTGTGAACTGCCAGCGTCGCGCCCGGACTTATATAGTGCGGTGACGTCACAGAATCCCGCCGGTCTCTGATTGGCTTCATCTCTGCACATGTCATTTAGGCTACGCCTTTCTTCCTCCCAGACTTCTTTGCCCCATGTAACGCCATGTGCTCGCAGCCATTTTATCAATTAAAAACACGCTTCGTTCCCGGGAATCAGAATAAAAGTTTTCCTGAAATTCTAAACGAATTCCACTTCGTTAGAATCGATTTGCCCATCTCTAGAGACAACCCATTTAATACAATTAAAAAAAAGAGAAACAAAGACGTGGTGGGATTCCATCCTATTTTAAAAATGTGTTTTCTAGAATTAAACTACTAAAAAACTTGCATGTACAAAATAGCTGATACAAATATTCCTCTGAATTGTACAATGGAGGCACAGAAAGACTTGAACAGATGTAGGACATGGAGTATGGAGCACATTCGCCACCCTAATAACAGAGGAAATTTCCTCCAGCACGTTAAGTAAAACGAGAAAAAGAAAGCCAAGCAAAAGGGCACCTGGGTGGAACAGGAACATCAACCACCAGCATTTCCAAGTGAAGCTCCATTGGTCTGCACTCATACGGAGGGGCAAGCGCTCTCGTAGAGGCAGAAATTTCTCAAGTGCTACCCAGGTCTTGACTGTGTAGTGAGGAAGGCTGGAGGTCGTAGCTCACACTTCCGCTTCCGCACGACTGTTTTCGTTGCTGCGTCATACGGGCATTTTTGCCATGTTAATAGATGACGAACACAATCCCTGGCTCTCACCGCACCCACTGTAACTCTGGCTCTGCTAGCTGAACCTGCATGCTAATAGATGACGAACACCAGTCCTGGCTATCACCGCACCCACTGTAGCTCCGGCCCTGCTAGCTGAACCTGCGTGATCCACGTTTACAGCTTCACCTGCCTTGATCAGTAATTTCTTTCAACCCACTTGACAGTAGAATGCAGGATTTACAGACAGGCCTCGTTGACCTACTGGGGACATCTTTTTCATTTGCTTCATATTCTAATGTCACGGTGGAACAATGTCACCAGTAGAATGGCAAGTTCCTCTAGCCGCAGCAGTATTGGAAAACTAGTTGTTTTTAATATAGTTTATTTCTTATTGCGAAATTTCTGCTGATGGTCCATAAGGGCACCTGTGCGGGTTTTTGGGTCATGCTGCGTTACAGGATATGGATAGTCAATGTCCATTTCACTAAAATACTGTTTTAAAGACTCTTTTTTCCTGCACTTTTTAATCTGTGGGTCATGTAGATTTAAGGGTCATGCTGCGGTCCAGGACAGGCATAGTCAATGTCCAGTTCAACTAAAATGGTGGTTCAAAGACTACTTTTTCTGGCACTTTTTAATCTGTGGGTCATGCAGGTTTGAGGGTCATGCTGCGGTACAGGACATTTATAGTCAATGTCCAGTTCAACTAAAATGGTGGTTCAAAGACTCCTTTTTCAGGCACTTTTTAATCTGTGGGTCATGCGGGTTTTGCGGTTCAGGACAGGCATAGTCAATATCCAGTTCAACTAAAATGGTGGTTCAAAGACTACTTTCTTCCGGCACTTTTTAATCTGTGGCTCATGCAGGTTTGGGGCTCATGCTGCGTTCCAGGACAGGTATAGTCAATGTCCAGTTCAAGTAAAATGATGGTTCAAATAATACTGCTTTCTGGCACTTTTTAATTTGTGGGTCATGCAGGTTTAAGGGTCATGCTGGGGTACAAGACAGGGATAGTGAATAGTCTGTCGGTTTTTTTCTGTGACTCTTGTTGCCTGATTGTCTTGCCTAAGATGTAGCACGTATCCAGTTTGCTGTTGTGGATACTAATTCCAGCATTTCCACCCCTGTTTCGGTGTAAGAATGAAGCTGTTGTTCCTCTCCCATAGACTTTAATGGTCATCTCAGCAATAATCTGTTATCGACTATCAGCATGATAATTGACGATATCGAGTATTGATCCGATAATGATAGTTGACACAATCGCACATCACTAATTAGTTCCACAATGTTCTCTTTGAATGTTTAAGTAATAGTGTTTTCAGGTTATGCAGTAAGCTAATGTTCTCAGGTTATGGGTCTCGCCAATAAGTTGCTTTAACTTATTTTCACATACGTGAGTTATTTATAGCTCTGCTGTTGCTTTAAATCTGCCAAGATCTTTGTTTTGGCAAATGTAAGTGGACAGCATTTTATTCCTCAGACTAATTAACACAAAAAGGGGTCTGAAAAAGTCCTTGTCTCCTTAATGCGTTCTGCATGACAACGTTTACTGAAATCCCTCCAAGCACATGAAGGATTTCATATTATAACAAATTAATTGACTTCTCGGTTACAGTAAATTGAAGTATGTTTTGTAAAGTGAAAAGGCTTATAATTTCCTATTAAAAATGTTGCTGATAGGATTAAGTGATAAATAGTTTGTTTAGTTGAGCGCAGTAAGTAATACATAATCAGTTTAACATTTGCTTACATTCATATTATTAATATATTACCTAGACTGCTTAGCGCATGGCAGAATTTTGCAGGCAGCCATAAAAGGACAAGAAAACACTATCTGCTTCTGGCACAATGAACTGAGATGTTAACATGGGATGTAAACTCATGATAACAATTACAACTAAGAGCGTTACAATCACACTGCTGTGTCGTGTGCTGTTTCGTTTATAAATAAAATATAACAAAGGTGTGCAAGTAATATGTTGCCTTCTAAGAAGTGAGAGACACTGACAAAGATTCATGTTCCGCCAGTTTTCTGGAGTCAAGTCCAACAAAAAAGCTGTCATTGGCCCTGTCCAACTTATGTATGAAAGATCATCTGACAAAAACAGCCGCAAGTCCGACATCCTTGACACTTTTGTCTGTGTTAATTCTTAGGAGGCGTGTCGCGCTACATTCATAAGATTAGACATGTTTATGGATGTGTCTCAACAGAATATGTCGCAAAAATAGTGCATTAATCCATGACATTTTTAATGTGGCGAGGCTGAGACAAATTTTGGTGCAGACACTTTTTGAGACACATCGGCGAACATAAATTTGTCTCACAAGGGGACACATTTATAAAGTGCTACATATTGTCAAATGCTACACTAACCTAACGTGACCTACGAATATCTAATCTGAGACTATTTTCATACATGTGCCCCTATGTTCCTCTGTAGGGCATTCCATCATAATAAGATTGCGTTCAAACGTTCAGATGCAGTTTATAAAGCCAAAAACAGGAATGGATTTTAATTGCAAGAAACATTTCAAGGAGATTTTACTTGAGATTTGATTTGACTTCGAAAACTGCATCCTAGCCCTATAAATGTATACCTCAGTACAAAAACCAAAGCTTTAGAAATAATATTTAATTATCTTAGTTTTCAATGCAGCTTTTTATTTATAAATGAGATGATACCAAAGATTTACATGTCATATAGTAAAATGTTGGATTGTATAATTTTTTAGTATTAGGATATTCATTAGTTCACTCATATTATGGGGATTTGCCGTTTACTAATATGGCCACTGTTTATGCATGTGCTGACCCAGGGCCGTTCCTAGGGGCGGGCGAGACGGGCGATCACTCGAGGCGCCGAGGCTTCGCTCACCCGACGGGGCGACGCGATCGCCCGCCTCGCCCGCCCGGAGGATCGCCCCTGACAGCGCGGCTCTTTTATAACAATGGCGCAGAGCCAGCAGCTGCTGGTGCAGGGAGGAGGTCATGTAGATTTAAGGGTCATGCTGCGGTCCAGGACAGGCATAGTCAATGTCCAGTTCAACTAAAATGGTGGTTCAAAGACTACTTTTTCTGGCACTTTTTAATCTGTGGGTCATGCAGGTTTGAGGGTCATGCTGCGATACAAGACAGGTATAGTCAATGTCCAGTTCAACTAAAAAAAAAACATTCCATTAACTTACATTTCTGGGCAGCTTTACAGCATCTGTGATTTAAAAAGACAGTGGGGCAAATTTATTACGATAAATGGCACAATTGGCACCGAAGTACTGTCATACAAAGCTGTACACTCCATTTATTATGTGTTTTAGACACTTTTCTGCGACATCTGACAAAAGGGACATGGCTTTGGTAAAAGGGATATACTTTGTTTAACGTATACTTTAAAATTACTTTCTGCAAAGTCAAAAGTTTACATACATTTCATTAGTATTTGGTAGCTTTGCACTTAAACTGTATAACTTTGGTCATACGTTTTGAATATCCTTCCACAAGCTTCTCACAATAGTTGATAGGAAATTTGGCCCATTCCTCCTGACAGAACTAATGTAACTGAATCATATTTATAGGTCACCTTGCTCGCACCTGCCCTTTCAGCTTTGCTCATAAATTTTCAATAGGATTGAGATCAGGGCTTCATGATGGCCACTCCAAAACATTGACTTGGTTATTCTTAAGTCACTTTGTAATCAGTTTGGCAGTATGATTCCGGTCATTGTCCATTTGGAAGACCCATTTTCGCCCAAGCTTTAACTTTCTGGTTGATGTCTTGAGAATTTGTTTCAGTATTGCCACATAATATTCTTTCCTCATAATGCCATCTATTTTGTGAAGTGCACCAGTCTCTCCTGCAGTAAAACAACCCCACAACATACTGCCACCTCCCCCTGTGTTTCACAGTTGGGATGATGTTCTTAGACTTCCAAGCTTCTTCCTTTTTCCTCCAAATGTAACGATGGTCACTATGTCCAAACAGTTCAGTTTTAGTTTCATCAGATCACGGGACAATTCTCAAAAAATGTACTGTAAGTCTTTCCTGTGTTCCTGTGTGCATTTGCAAACATTAATCTGACAGAGTAACTTGTCTTGGTGAATTCAATAACAGAGTTCAAAAAGGGTTTGGTTTCATTTCTAGAGTGTAATAATATAACAAGTTATAGTGACTAGGATTCTGGAGTAGGGTAGTTGATCCAGGAATGATTCCGATTGACAGATTTAAGTTGGGAAGGAATTTTTGCCCTAAATGAGGACAATTGGCTCCTACCTCATTGGGCTTTTTTGCCTTCCTCTGCATCAACACTTTAGCAAAATAGGCTGAACTGGATGGACGTCTTGTCTTTTTTATGGCCTTAAAAACTATGTAACTATGTAACTTTTATTTGTTTCTTTTGGAGTAATGGCTTCTTCCAGGCAGAGTATCCTTGCAGCCCATGTTGATACAGTATTTGTTTCACTGTGGATAATGGACAATCTTACTAGCTATCTTCACAAAGTCTTTAGCTTTTATTCCTGGGTAGATATGCACATGTCAGACCAAAGCACGTTCATCTCTGAGAAAAAATCTGTATCCTTCCTGAGCAGTATGATGGCTGGACATTCCAATCTTGCTTGTACTTGTGTATAATTGTTTGTACAGATAAACAAGGCACCTTTAGGCATCTGGAAATTGCATTCAAGGATGATCCAGACTTGTGCAAGTCCACAATTCTCTTCCTGATATCTTTCTTTGATTTCTTTAGACTTTCATATGATGTTACACACAGAAGCAGTGTGTTTCTGGTGCGACTTAAAATGTATCCACAGGTGTGTATATAATTAGCTCAGATATTGCCAATAAGCCTATCAGAAGCTTCGAAGACATAATATCATCATGTGGTATGTTCCAAATTGTTTAAAGGCACAGTAATCCTAGTGTTTGTAATCTTTTGACTTAACTTTTTAATAATTTTTATAATCCTAAAGTGGTTAAGGTTTATTCTGATTTCATAGCAAGAAAGTGGCAGGCTTTTTGACTAGCAAAACAGTATCGACAATTTATTAAAAAGTCCTATGGATACAAGACTTTAACAAACAGCAGTTTTGTTACTTGCAGTTATGATGGAAGGCATTCCATAGTAGGCGGTATAATCCAAAGTCAGGAACAAAAGTTCATTTTCAGTACTACAACCGCATAGTTCTGGCCGCTCCAGCTTGGAGCACAGCAATTCCTGACAGGCGGCCGTGACGCAGGACGCGCAACGTTACGGGGGACCTCCCCCTTTCTCAAGCATGCGCTGCTGACTTACCCTCTGTAATATATAGGTAAGTACAACAAGATGTATACTGCTTAGACCGCTAGATTTAGCTAACCAAGCCTACATTGACACTCACAGAAATGCTCTAAGGCCCAAACTTTCATTCATTCCAGCTGGTGAAAGCGTGTTCAATTCATAAATCCATCTCGCTTCTCGTCATAAGAGAAGCAATTCACAGAAATGCTTTAAAATTTACATTTTCATTAAGACCTTTTGGTGTAAGTGTAAAGTTACACCAAAGTTGGTGTAAAGTTACATTCCAAAAAAGATATACCATCCAAGCTTCGTTAAAGTGGTTGTATTCTCCCCATAAGATTTTCTTTTTTGGGAATCTGTTACTTTAGTACCAAAGGGGGTGTTTTATCAATACATTGTTTATATACTCTAATAGCTGATCTATGTTTACTTAGTCGCACTTTAATCGCTCTGCTCCTTTGACCTAAGTAACATTTAACGCATAGACATTTTAAAAGGTAAATCACCAGTGTATTATTACATGTTTAAAAACCTTTGATTTGTATTTTTGTACCTTTTAATGGATGACTAATATACAATCGATTTATAATTACAGAACAATTCTGACAGTTAATGCATGGATATATACCCATTTTACTAATACTACATAGTCTTGTTTGTTTGGATTTTGGGGATCTCAGATGTTAGAATTTACCAACTGATCTCCTAGTGCATGGCCTCTCTTAAAAATGCATTGTGGTGGTTCTTTAAAAAGGGTCCAAATACAGAATCACTCACAAGGGTTTTCCAAAGTTTAAGAATAATTTTTTATCACATTAGAGTGTTTATCATATTTGGATATGAACATAGTTCTATTCCTTATCTCTTTTTATGTCTAACTAAAAGATCTTCTATTAATGGAATTTCATTGCCCATTTTTCTCAAATCAGTTTTGTCCTATCCATGGCGACAAACCAAGCCACAATAGCGTTAATGGAATGAACATATGATTCCTTTGTTGAGCATATATGTCTTGCTCTTATAAGTTGCCCTCTATGGATCATTTTAAACAACTGAGGATTATGATGACTCTTTCTATGGAGGATGATCCATGTCTTTTTTAAACAGAGATGTCTCCATTTTTTCTCCTTTTTTTATAACATTCACATCAAGATAATGTATGTGTGTCTGACTCTTATTGATAGTAAATTTAATTACACCGTGGATATTGTTAAGTTAATTTATGAATTCATCAAGTTCTGTTTCCAAACCTCTCCAAAGTAAAAACACATCATCTACATATCTAAACCAAACCAAAGCATTTAGGAAAAAAGGCATATAAAAAATGTGGCGTTTTTTCAAGCCAGCTTAAATATTAGCATACCTTGGTGCTACAGGAGACACCATCCAGGTCCTCTGTAGATTCAGAAAAAACTTCTGGAGAAATCGAATTTTTGGGGGGGTTGAAACTATGTCTAACAGTGTCATCAAGAATGAAATAAATAAATTATATACAGAGCTGTCTCTACACAGTATTTCTCTCACAACTTCACGACCCTTGTTGTACACGATGTTAGTGTATAGCAATTTAATGTCCATGTACATAGCCATGTCACATCAGAATAATCCAAATCCTTAATTAGTCTCAAAAAATGTCTAGTATCAGTTAAAAATTAGGTATATGTTAGCTGCTTTTTGTAAATGAGTATTCATAAATACTGCCAAAGGTTTCAAAAGAAAATTAACTCCAGACACTATGGAACTTCCTGGGGGTGATGGAATCAATTTGTATACTTTAGGTACTAAATACAGCACAGGCACGTTTGGATCTTCTTTGGCAATGATATATTTAATATTTGGGGTAATTGTTTTTTCTAGAAGAGTCTTCTTTAACACCTGTTCAATAAGTTGTTGATAGGTAGGGTCAGTTCTACTTTTTTAATCTGACTATGTGATGACTGGTTCATAGCTTCCTAAGTATATTGACTTCTATCCTGCACTACCGACGCACTCCCTTTATCTACTTTCTTGACTATGATAGATTGTCTGCTTTTAATTGTAATATCGCACCTCGTTCTTCCTTAATAAGTTTGGCTGTGACATCACTTAAGACCAGTTGTTGGAAAACCTCAAGTGCCGGACATCTCACCTCCAGATCAAATTTACTTTTTTCCTCAATTTTTTAGCCAATATTTATGCAATAGTCAGATTTATAACAAAAGTAGAATACCAAAGAGGTTCAACAGTTTACTGAACAGTTGTTGTTACAGGACAATGTTACAGGAGGCTCACCTAGATGAAACAATTACCCCATCTAAAAGTGTCTGTGCTGTCTTTAGTACCTAAAGTATACAAATTGATTCAGTCACCCCAGGAAGGCCCATAGTGTCTGGAGTTAATTTCCTTTTGGAAACTTTGGCAGTATTTATCGATACAGATTTACAAAAAGCAGTTAAAAATATACCTCATTGTTTAAATAATACTGGATATTTTTTGAGACTAATTAAGGATTTGGATTGTTCTGATGTGACTGGTTTATGATAATTCTTTTTACACTAATTATACTATCTAAATCTTAACTGAAAATATTTTTTTTTTTATTGGGCAGGATTTTTTTGCAGTTAGAACCTTCAAATAGTCTTGCCATTGTATGGCAACCAAAGTTTTACAACTAATTATTTTTGACATGCCTTTTTTCCAAAAAGCTTTGGTTTGGTTTAGAGATGTGGATAATGTGCTTTTTATCTTTGGAAAGATTTGGAAACAGAACTTTATGCAAAGTTATAAAGAGAAGGGAAAAATTGGAGACATCTCTGTTTAAAAAAGAAATGGATCGCAATAACATCCTGCATAGAAAGAGTTATCATAATCCTCAGATGTTCAAAGGGATCCCTAGAGGGCAACTATTAAGAGCAAGACGTATATGCTCAACAAAGGAATCATATGTTCAGTCCATGAACGATATTGTGGCTCAGTGTGTTGCCCGTGGATATGACGAAACTGATTTGAGAAAAATGGGCAATGAAATTCTAATAGACCATGAAGATCTTTTAGTCAGAAAAAATGCAGAAATAAGGAATAGAACTATGTTCACATATGATAAACACTCTAATATGATCAAAAATACTGTTCTTAAACTTTGGAAAATCTTTGCAAGTGATCCTGTATTTGGACACTTATTTAATGAACCACCACAATACATTTTAAAGAGAGGCTGTACACTAGGAGATCAATTGGTATGTTCCGACATCCGAGATCCCCCTAAATCCAAACAAACCAGACTACGTACTAGTAAAGTGGCTACATATCTATGCTTGAACTATCAGAATTGTTCTGCAATTATAAAATGATTGTATCACCCAATAAAAGGTAAAAAATATGAATCAAAGGGTTTTTTACATGTAATAGTACACAGGTGCCTTTTAAAATGTTATATAGGTCAAATGAGCAAAGCAATTAAAGTGTGGCTGAATGAACATAGATCAGCTATTAGGGTAAACAACATATTAATAAAACACCCGCCTTTGATACTAAAGTAACAGATTCACAAAAAAGAAAAATTTATGAGGAGAATACGATCACTTTAATGAAGCCTGACACAATGTATCAGAGCTATAATTGTGTATTCTCAAACAAATAGAATGCAATAATTTCAAGTTTGCTAAAACACGTTTACTACAACAAGAAACCTTTTGCAATGTAACTTTAGAATCACCTTCACCAAAAGGGCTTAATGAAAATGTACATTGTATGGCATTTCTGTGAATTGCTTTTATGTTTGCTTTTTGTAGAAACTACACTAACGCACAGGTGTTGCTGCTAGTAATTGCATAAACTATTTATACCTTCTATTTTTTCTAATTTGCATGATTGACAAATAGGAAGTGGACTCCTCGAAACGTTGCACAGGTGTCCAACCAGCTAATCGCCCGGCATCTCCTGGTTAACTCAACTTTGACTGTGTAGAGACTTGAAAAAAGCAATGAAGGATTTATACGCTCCGAACTAGTCTGAGTATACAATTGTTTCCTCCTTTTTTAAGATGATAATGTCATTGTATAAGTAAAACAAGAGAAAGAAATAAGACATTAGTATGGTCTATCCTATATTTTTTGCTTGATTGAGTATGTGGAGCTTAGAGTAGGCTCATATGTAGAGCACACTACTGGTAACTCAGCAAAGAGTGACATAGCTGGATTCATACAAATTGCAAGAGTAGTGACTGATCTGTAGCAGGGCCACCACATATCAAACATCTTTCCCTGAACTGTTTAAAAGTACTTTAGTGTGACCCTAACCTCCATAACCATCCACAGTAACATTAGCAAATATGAATTGTCCTTCAAATGTTCTGATATTTTTACTCCACACCAATGTCATTGTTTGAAATTATCCCAGATTATTCATTTATTCTGTTCCAATGCTCTTCTAAAGTTATGAAGATGCAAAAATGTTTATTACTTGCTCGTTTACAACTATTACACAGTAAATTGCTATGTGCATATGAAAACATTTTACAGAATGCGTTGTAAATGCATGATAAACTAGGGTGTCAATGAAGACTAAAATATGTTTGTTCTGCTATATAATTACATGTTTGCACTCAGTGGATGCAGATAAATCTTTGGTAATGTTCGCTAAATTACTTACACTGTTAGATATTATACTATTTTGCTACTATGCATAAGGTACTGTATATGTGGAGTGAATCTAGGACAGGCTAGACACAAGGCAATCTATTATGTTTAATGGATTTCGAGTTATCTGCAACATCTACTACTTTGTATTTAGCAAATTGTGCAGAACTAATGTGTTATCTAGAACAATTGGAGACTTGAAGTATCATGTGATTTTGAGTTTCTAAATTTGGGATTAAATGATAATAAAGGAATTTGTTAGTGTTTTTCTTAACGTTTCTTTATAGCCACAGAAAATTGTAGCCCTAGTTTCTTGAAGGATATTCTGGCTTAGACATTGATTTACACAGAAGCTATCTCTATAAGGTGGCACTGGAAAGCCATATTCTATTTGCAGAAAAGCTTTTACACAGGGAACATTGCCAAGGTGGCAGCTCCACTTATTAGCCAGCCTCAGAACTTAGTAAGTGGAAACTTTATTTAAAACATATATATACAAAAGAACTCCGGCAGCACTATCACTAAAAACGTAGCGGGGTGCCAGCGATAACCGAAGTCCGGTGAGAAGACTTCCACACTGAATAGAGTCCAAAAATATTGCAGCACTCTCCAGGTATATAGTGAAAAACACGAAGTTTTATTCCCACATGTTTATAACGACGTTTTGGCTCCCTCACAGAGCCTTTTTCAAAATTTCTCTGTGCAAATCAGATAGTTATTCCATATTGGAAACTACACTCGTTAAGAAAAATATCCAAGGGTATAGTGAGTATATCGACACAACAGGTCTTTAACAAAAATTTTTAGCTTTAGGCTGTGAAAATGAAATGTACTTTTTTCCAAATGTCTGCAATTTTAGCTTAAAATGATTAATTTCTACAAGGAGTCCTAGAAAAAAGCATCCCAAAGTATCGCAACTGCTAAGTTGACCATTAGAGACAATATGTGGGTGTAAACTGTGTATGGGCACATAGAGCAAGGGCATACAAAGCAGGAGCGCTATTTGTCTTTGAATACGCAGATTTTTTGGTGGGTGCTTATAGAGAAATGAGCAGGACCCACTGCGACCTTCAAAATAAAGTTGAAAAACTGTTACAGGCAGGGTACTCAATTTAGGACGTAATAATCAGAAAAAACAGCCGAAGGGCTATTAGTAGAGGAATTTTTTACCCATCACTCCAATAGTACACTTTCAACCAAAGGTGCAAAGGGTACATTCCCGGCACAACCAATTCGAACTATTGTGTCGGGATCGGTTCTTACAGTGAGAAATGTGGGCTTAGGGTGGACGATTTGTTATTCAGCCTTTTCGTCCCCACAAATCTCCCCGGTTATCCTGAGAGATACAAAGCAAGTGAATTGGTTAACATTAGAACAAATGAAAATGGAATCCACTTACATGTGTGTTAGCATGTGATGTAGTAAGCGCTATACCCCTCTATCCCCCCATAAATGTTGCCCTGGAAACTCTAACATGGTTTTTTTGCAACAAATACATTGTTATAAAGAAAACGTATGTGAATATATTGTTTGGTAGTGAATCCTCCTCACACATATAATTTTTTCAATTTAACGGACGTTTTTTCTTTCACTTAAAAGGCAGCTTCGTTGGGGGCGAATTTTCGCCTTCCTGGCAAATACTTTATGGGCAAATGGGGAGGAGGATTCTCCTTACTGTCAGAGGGGAATGTATTTGCTCCCATATCCAGGTGGTATGGTCGATTTATTGATGGACCTCCTCCTGATATGGGAGGCCCAGACATTATGTTTCAGAATTCATCCAATACTTTAACAATAAACAATTTGAATCTTAGATATTACCATATTATCTGTATCAATCAGTATTGACTTTTTTGGATATTAACGTCTAGTAGGAAATTCAGACTGAAGGTAAAAATTAAACCCATTTTTAAACCAACTTCACAAAATTCCATTTTAAAGCCACTTCAAGCCACCCTGAACTTGTTCATTACAATATTCCGACAGGAGAGCTAGTCTAGAATTAAAAGAAACTGCAGTGATCCGCATGAATATAATTATCAGCAGAGTTATAGTATTGGATAATTTTAAGACAAAGAGGATTTACAGGAAAACATTTTGGAAAAAATAGCTGCAAGAAAGTGTCAAACATATACGTGATAATCTTATTAAAGAAAAACAAAAAAACAAACAAACAAGGACTTTCTGGGAGTAACTTTTAGCACAACGTACCCACCACAATATAGAAATATAGTTAACATCATTTAAAAACATTTTACCTATGTTCATTCACATCATCAAATTAAGTAACATTATCACCAAAGGACGTGAAATGTGTAGATAAAAAGCCCATAATATTGTTCTATTATATCGCCTAGATGCTATATTAGTGAAAAAGAAAAAAGAATAATTACTTGGCTCACATATTAAAGGCTTTTTCAATGCGGACATTCTACCTGTTTAGCTTGCATTACACAATTAGGCCGTTGTTCACTCGGTTATTTCACGGCCGGATTGTGCGCCGTATTGAGCGCACCAAATCCGCCGTGAATACGGGGCGGTACGGGGGCGGGCCGGAGCGCGGGCGGGGGCGCCGCTCCGGCCCACATAGGAAAATACATTGTTTACGGCGCGTCCGCGTACCGGTAAATAATGTGCATGTAACTTTCTCCCCCCGCAGGGATTTGCCGGAGCCGGGGAGGGGAGAGGAGTGCACGGAATCCACTGTTCTCTTTGAGAGCAGTGGATTATCCCGTTAATGGACCTCCGAAGATTGGGCGTATTGAAGCGCAAATTCCGGCGCGGAAATACGGGCGCCAATCTGTCGGCAAAATAAAAGCCGTGTGAACGGGGACTAACGAGGTAAACGTTTTACATCTTACTGTTAAAAATATAAGGAATATAAGATACACCACATATATTAACTGCAATTACAAAAAAAAAGCAAACATATTTAATTGCTTGTAAAAAATGTCAGGTACAATACGTATAGGATGTACAAACAACTCGTTGAAGTGAGAATTCAGGACGGCATCTATCTGGATGCAAGGAAACCTGTCTGCTCAACACAATTGTCAGCCGGTTTCCAAATCATTTTTCGGAAGAAAACATTCAGGTGACACACCTCCTTTTGCTTGAGCAGGTATTGAGAGAATATTTGGATACAGATAGAGGTGGAAACATTCGGGATATTGTTTTAAGTAAGGAAGCAAGATGGATTCTTTATCTTTGTACAAGGCAAACCACAATGATATAAATATTAAACATGATCTTCTATTTATTATTAAGGTATCTGTCAGATGTGTGTACTGTATATCAAACATATGTAATCAAAAAGTTTTTTTTTGTTTTTTTTATATATACCAGAGTATAACAGTGATTTAAATACTCCCAAACATGATCTTCTATATTATTACAAAGGTATTTGTTAGATATGTGAACTTTATATAAAACATATAAAACATACAAAATTTAAAAAAAAGAAAAAAAAAGGTGTTTTTTTTTTTTTTATTTGTACCATGTAACCATAGGGATTAAATACTAAACATGATCTTCTATATTATTACAAAGGTATTTGTTAGATGTGTGAACTTTACATAAAACATAAAATTTAAAAAAAGGTTTTTTTTGCTTTTTTTGTTTTTTTTCCCCTTTTTTGAATATAGTGTAGAGAAAGGTATTGTAATATATATTATATTTATATCTACATTTGTTTTAAGTTTATATATTATGTCATTTTATATAGGATGAGATTAGGCAAATTTCCAAAACTGTGATTATAGGGTTAATCTCTTCCAGAAGCTATGATTGGTTGCTCCGGGCTTTCTATAAATAGAAACACAGTATTATGTTCCAACCAGACAGGATTAAGGCCTTTATGCCGTAAACGCGTCGGTTGATCTATACCTATGTGATCCATTCCTTCAATATAGTGGGTAAGGCTGCTTATCTATGCTGTATGTACACTTTTGAAGAATTTTAATATGTAAAATAAAAGTTTTATGTGTTTTCAACAGCAAGCCTCTAGATGTATTGCTCGTTATCATGCGGAAAAGGTGACGGGATAACTTTACTATGCAGGTCGGTACAATTACAGTGATATAAAATTTATGTCTTTTTTATGTTTTATTACTTTTGCACAATATAAATGCATTTTTATTTTTCTATATATGGAGCTGATTAAGGGCTTGTTTTTTTGCATGAGGAGTTGATGTTTTTATTGGTAGCATTATGAGGTTCATACAATGTGTTGGTCACTTTTTATTATGGTTTTTCTGAGGTGTTTTGAACAAAATACAGCAATTCTGGTAGGTTTTTTTTGTGGTACAAGTCTCTCTCTCTACCTCTCTCTCTCTCTTCTCTCTCTCTCGTCTCTCGTCCTCTCTCTCTCTCTCTCTCTCCTCTCTCTCTCTCTCTCTCTCCTCTCTCTCTTCTCTCTCTCGCCATCCAGTGCGCTTTTCGCATCCGCTTTCAGGATGCAAAGCGCAGCTGTTACGTACCTGGAGTGTGGTGCGCTTTTGGACAATGTGCCAAAAGCGGACCATTATCTCCTTTGAGGGGCGTTCAGTTTCGTAAACGCCAATAAGAATTGACATGTCAATCTTAATAGCGGATGCGAAAAGCGCAGTGCAGAAGTGCTCTCAAAAGCGCAGACGCTGATCTCCCGTGGGAACAGCGATGAGGCTTTTGCCTTTCAACTTAATGTTAATCACATGACCAATAGTTAGATCCGTTTTGCGGATCCCGTAATTTTTATGTTAATAAAACGGATCCATTAAAACACGGATCATAAAAAACGCCGGTGTGATGTGAAACAAGCCCTTATTTATATAGCACCAACATATTCCACAGGGCCCCCCCCCCCACCTTTACAATATACGAGGCTATAAGCACAGACAAACCAGGACTTTACATATAAAAAAGTTACTTACAAATCAGACAGCGAGGTGTGAGTGTTCCTGCTCGCAAGAGCTTTAAAATCTATTAGGGGTGTATGGGTTGAAACAAAAGGGTGACACGTCCTTGGTTACAATGGTCAGGCATGTTTCTATTAAATATGGGGGTGTATACATAATAAATTGGATGAACCTGCCATCCCAACCATACAATCCATATATACAGATAATGTGCATGTGGGTGCAATGTGCTAGGAAGTGATGAAATGTGTGACAGAATTGGGGGGGGTTAACATTTAGGGATCTTGATAGGTTTGTCTAATAAGATGAGTTTTTTCAGAGCGCACTTAAAACTGTGTGGGGTTGTGGAGTGGTCTGATCACATGGGGGTAACAAAAGAATGCCAATAGTAGGTTCCTGGAGCAGGCAACAGGTCGCAGCCACGTAAGGGGACATCACAGCAGGGGTCACCCAGCAAGGCCAGAGCTTCTGGTGTCATCTAGTGGCTGTGTGTTGACCACCAAGCCAAAAGTTCTTGTATGGTTGTTTTGGTCATCCACTTTCTCCCAGATGACATCTGACAACACCGGCAAAGAATTGGTGCATCCGTAAGACACAACATTTAGTTGGCATTGCCCAGGAGCAGGTCAGGGGCCCTCAACTGTCCTCAACCCGCCTCTGTCCCGCACTGTACGATTCACCACAGCCAGGAGAATTACTATGTGCTGTGGGCTCTGCCACCATCTATATAGGGAGGACTAACTTATGAGGGACATGTGCGGCAGCAAAGATGGTGGGGAAGAATATCCGCAGCTTCTTGCACAAGCAGGGCTAAGTTAGTGATGAATGACGTAAGTGCGGATCACATGGGGGGTTATGTTGCGAGCGGTCAGGCTACTGTACAGCAAGGACCATTGAGGCTGACAGCGGTGACAGGCAATACACTAACTGATGGTAGGCCGATCACACTTGGAAAGCTCCGGGTTGACTCAAGGGTAGGTTGGGACAAGGGATATTCTCGGTGCCCTAGTTAAAACAAAGCATAAGTGCCCCCCAAATGGAAAATTCAGCCCACTCCATGCATCTTTGCGCACCTTTTATGCTTGTGGGTGAAGTCGGCGCCATCTCATCGATCATCATCATCGGGAGGAAGGTTGAGCTGCAGGTAGCATGGTCAGGCAGTGGCATCAGCCGCAAGTACTAGGTAGTGTGGTGGGACGTCAGCAGGGTGTCAGCAGTTCGAGGTAGTGAGCCAAATAGCCATGATTTATGACCACTCCACACAGTAGTATGTTCCAAACAGACCAGGATTAAGGCTTTATGCCTGAGACGCGTCGGGGTTGATCCTATACCTATGTGATCCCCAATTCCTTCAATATAGTGGGTAAGGGGGGGGGGGGGGGGGGGGGGTGGGGGGGGGGGACTGCTATCTATGCTGTATGTACCTTTTGAAGAATTTTAATATGTAAAATAAAAGTTTTAAGTGTTTTCAACGAAGCTCTAGAAGTCTGCGTTCTCCATGCGGAAAAGGTGACAGGATAACTTTACTATGCAGGTCGGTACAATTACAGTGATATAAAATTTATGTCTTTTTTATGTTTTATTACTTTTGCACAATATAAATGCATTTTTATTTTCTATTTTATGGAGCTGATTTTAGGGCTTGTTTTTTTGCATGAGGGAGTTGATGGTTTTATTGGTAGCTATTATGAGGTCATACAATTGTTGGTCACTTTTTATTATGGTTTTTCTGAGGTTGATTTGAACAAAATACAGCTATTCTGGTAGGGGTTTTTTTTGTGTGGTAACAAGTCTTCTCTCTCTCCCTCCTCTCTCTCCTTCTTCTCTGTCTCTCTTTTCTCCCTCTCTCTCTCTCTTCTCTTCTCTTCTCTCTCTCCTCTCTTCTCTCATTCTTCTCTCTCTCTCGCCATCCAGTGCGCTTTTGGCATCCGCCTTTCAGGATGCAAAAGCGCAGCTGTTACTTACCAGGAGTGGTGGAGCGCTTTTGGACAAGTGCCAAAAAGCGGACTCCATTATCTCTATGGGCGTTCAGTTGCTGTTTTTAAAACGCAATAAGGAATTGACATGTCCATTCTTAAAGCGGATGTCGAAAAGCGCAGTGCAGAAGAAGCATCTGCTGATATAACGCGAAATGTGCGTAGCTCATCTGAGATCGATGAGTTGACCGACAGATCTAGACGCTCACAGGTGAAGTATCACTCTCCTGTAGTCCTCCTTATGTGTAGTAGATGTACACACAATGTGACAGCATCGAAGAATCACGCTCAGAAGAGATGCGGACTCACACTCAGTCTAAATACGCGGACACTCGTATATAATACCTCACGAGCCTATCATCTTCTTATACGCACCGCTAACAACCCTCAGATTACAATAGCCATCTGTCTTGTTCTCTATCACAAGCATATATCTACATACTCATACATTATTAGGATCCGACAGCAATTTACACATCTAGCTTACGCGATCATAGAATTCGAACTCAGACAATATCATAACTCTAGCACCTTGCTCCCCTATTAACTAATCTTCGTCCTTACACTTCAACGATCAGACCCTGCTCCGTTCCTGCGTCAGAGCGTCATGCTCCGCTAGGCTCGCCTTACATTCTCTATTAGGCGCCTGTCCTGGCGTCCTGAACAAAGGGCGCTCATACGTCCACCTCTGGTTTATATACACTCACCTCTCGGATCACAGACTCTAGCCGTTGTGTGGTGCAAGTAGTGTTATGAGCCCCGGCTTAGCTAGATTCATAAATCCTTAGATATAATAAGTAATGATCGTTGAATGCGTGCACTAATACTCGCTCTATACCTTCCAACTCCTGTGAGATCTCCACTCGCATTAATAAGTTCATTAGTGGGTATAGATCTTCATTATGAAGCTGACAGGAAAAGATGAAGAGCACTATGTGCGAGTGCTCGATAGTTCTCGGAGGCGCCCAGGCTCATACCAACTTGGGACGACTAAGCTTAGGTCTTGATTTCTAATGGAGTAGTTCGACGTATTCAGTGCCATGACATCTCTGTAGTAGTAACAGAGAGAGGTGTGTCGTGCCTGTTGTGCTAAGAACTATGAATGTTAGAGACGCTAAACAAGAAGTGCATAGTAGGTTCCTGGAGAGGCTTTGCACTCGCTCGCGCACCACCTAAGTTGAAGCTGATGGATAGTCACACACCAATCAAGTCGGTGACCTCGTCACCCACATGCTCTAATGGACACAGCTCTGATTGCGTACCTGTGTGATACTATAGGGCCCAACTCATTCCACCATCGCGCTAATGAGAACCATCTCGACTAGATCTTAGTCTCTATCAATAAGTGCTCTATTGTGACACCTAGAGCGAACGATGTTCTAACTGCGTCTTTCACTCCTCTATGTCAGACACACACGAATGATACTCTCTATGGACATACTACCGGCCAATAAGCAATTGCGATCGCATTCACAGTGCTCGTACCTCAAAACTCTCTCTCAGTTGGCATTTTGCCCCCCAGAGAGCAGGTCACACTGCGCACACAGTCCAAACTCGTCCCTACCACCCCACGCATCCTGCTCCCCGTCTAGATCTAACACACCCATGACCCAGGAGATCTCTACTATGTGCTTTGTCGGCTCTGCACTCACCCCCTTTATAGGGAGGACAACCCTATACTGAAGGCAGTGGGAGCAAAGGTGGGGGGGAAGATATCCGCAGCTTCTTGCACAGCAGGAAAGTTAGTGATGAAGAGGTGGCCAGGGGGGTTATGTTGCGAAGCGGTAAGATCTGTACAAGAATAGAACATTGAGCTATGGACAGCCGCGTGACTGGCCAATAACCACTATCTGATGTAGCCGATCACACGTGGAAGCTGGGTGACTCAAGGAAGGTTGGGAAAGGTATTCTGGTGCCCTGTTAACAAAGCATAAAGTGGCCCCCGCCAATGGAAAATTAGCCACTCCATGCCTCCTTGCGCCCCCTTTTCTCTTGGGTGAAGTCGGCACGCCATCATCATATCTTCTTCATCGGGAGAAGAGAGCGGCAGTAGCGATGGTCAGGCAGTGGCAAACCGGCAAGTCCGTAGTATTGGCTGGGGAGTCAGCAGGGTGTCAGCTAGTGCGAGGTTTAGGAGCTCCAAATAGCATGATTTAGGACCACCCACTGTGCACGATCCCAGAAAGTAGCGTGTAAGGAGAGCACCGAGGGCAGCGGTCGGTGGTGGTTACATATCCAGTGCGAAGCATGGGTGGTAGAATACCTTCTCGGCGTGTGGCCAGTTTTCTGCCAAGACACGGAGAAGGAGAAAAAGTCTTATAGGTAGCCGGCAGAAAAGTAAAGCGTGACTCAGGGACCGTAAACATGGCACCCGCCAGACCTGCGTCACATATGCAGGCGTCACCTTTTCAGTGGCCATTTCAGCAGTCAAGCTCCGCCACCTTCTGCACAGATAGTAACTCACTGTCTTTCACATCATATACTGGCTCCAGTTGCTCTGCTCCTCGACACTTCGTGGTGCTAGCAGAGTCGTTCAACGTGCGATTGCCAAGAGGACAGCGGTATGCGTTCATAGCCTCATCCATAAGTGCAGAAGCTGACATTGCTCCTGTCCAAGTTGGTGGTTTCTGCAGTCCCTCCTCTTTTAAAGTGATGGACTATGGCACCGTTCAGAGGAACTTGACAGATACTTTGCATTACACTTTCAGCCATTTTCTACACACTCCAAGCACACCTGCTTGTGCTAAAAAGAACAGAGAACTTGATACAGAGAAAAAAACAGATAGAGAAACTATATGAACAGGGCAAAACAGGGACGGATCGAGGAACATGGAAAATAGGGAAGATCGCATGAGCAGGGCAAAAAGAGAGGAAAGAACATAATGACAGGAGCAAAACATGGGAGAAATCGAGTGAAACAGGGGCAAAACAGAGACATCGAATGTACAGGGCAAAACAGGGAGAAATCAATGAACAGGGCAAAAGGCCATCAATGATTTTTTGATGATCCAAGCGGACAGGAGTACTACATTGTGTAATTTTGGTTTCAGCCAGTGGCATCTCATGCATGGCATGTGCCATTTTCTCAGGCTCATTGAGGAGACCACATAATTTGTCAGTCAACAGGACTATGGGATGAACAACGTCATTTCACTACTTCATGGACTTGTGGAGTCAGTGAGAGAGTACAGCAATTGGTAATGATAGGAGATCTATTTGCGCAATCGTCTCCATCCTCCCACACAGTCTCTTTACGGGGAGGGGAGTTCCCGCAGCACTCATGTACCCACTGCCACGGCTGCACGTGGGAGGTTGGAGTTGTTAAGGCAATCATACCAGTCCAGCTGAGTCTGGAGTTGTTGATGTCTGTTGAAATGAGTGGTTTTTCTACTCAGGTGACAGGAGAGGATGAGGCAGGATGCAGATGGAGGATGACAAAGCACTTGACCTTAACGCCCCATGGCAGCTACTACAGTGGAGATGGACGGCAAGCGTCCCTCAGAGTCACTCTGTGCAGATGGCCCGCGCATGCTGTATGTAGTGGGAAGTTACAGGCAGATATTCACCATCCGGCAGGAGGGATGTCTTCTTCTCTCCTCCCGTTTCTTGGTACGCTCACTACCCGTCCAAAATGGGAGCATTTTTTCACCTTTCAATACGGAGGACAAACTCAAGTACTAGCGAGACATTCTATGAAGTCAGTTGGCCGCTGTCTATCTGCACCACTGTCAATTCTCTAACAGGTTTGACCTGTTTCTTCACCCCCCAAGTGATTCTAGGTTACCCAAAGCAGCAGCACTTGGAAGCGAACCCTGAAACCCCGGCTTCTTATGGCTACCTTGGTTCAGTACTTTCTGGATGCTGCCACCCGCCCTGATGCCACACACCTGCTGCAGCTGTTCTTTCAACACACCCACCATCTTTACCAGGACTGGTATTGACACACACCTCCCACTCTTCACCTGGGCCTTTATGTAGCCTTCTGATGTGACTACCATCCTCACCCATACTCATGTGCTCCTCATGCTGCTGCTGTTCATCTCCTCACTCATCTAGGCTTGATGTTGCTGTTACTGCCACCTCCTCATTATGTCACCTAGCTTCCACCCACCTCAAAATTATAACATTGTGCAAACTCCTCCGGCCTGATGCTGATGCTGTTGCTTCACCACATCCATCCATTAGTTATTGTGCCAGTCTGTGGCCTTATCTATGATCGCTGCCACCTTCACATCTGTCATTTGCCACTCTGTGTCTACTCATGGCTGCTGCCAACTCACCACTCTCTCAGTTCAACCACCCTGATGGTTTTCTATGCTGTTTCCACCCTCCACCACTCATATGACAATTGCCAACTATGTTGGTTTTCCCCTTCTTTTTAAATCTGTAAACAAGAATGAAAAGACAAACCCAAACCAATTTGCTTTCGGAGAAGCCGTAAGGCTAGTATGACATGGTCCTTTGTTTGCTTCAGGATGTCAGATGAGTAGGTAGCCAAAAAGCAGGTGTGGATACAAAAGCTACGAACACATGAAATATTTCAAGTTTATTTATTTTGGGATCAACTACCTGTTTCCTTTTTGGCTCTTAGCAATGATGGATTATGGACCACTGAAGGATTCAAAGGAATGGCAAAATGATTAGTGATGTCATGCAAAATTAGCTGATGACACCTCTCCACTCCTTTTGTGGGCTATACTTGTATCAGCATTAAACAGAATCACCACAGTATTGAAAAAATTAACTGTTCTGCCACAGACTAGCAATTAACCCAAGAGACTGGAGTGGCTGATTTGAGGAATGTATGTTGGGAAATACACAAACACTGTATTTGACACAGAATTCTCCACAAAAAGTGAATTAAATTAACTTTGGCCACAGATTTCATATACACCCACCAGTCTGGAGTTGATGGATTTCACAGGCAGGGTATGTGGCAGAATACCACACACCCTGTATTTGATTAAATTCCCACAAACATGAGGAGATTTAACACCTTGGTATAAAATACCCTACAGAATGGAATGAGTTGAAATCAGGTATATATGAAGGTAAAAATATCTATATATTTATTCCAAATTTACCCACAATCCTAGAGGTTAAAATAACCCCTTAGGTATAAAAATACCCTACCAGTGAACCAGATGGATTGATAGCGTATATGGGGCATAAAGAACACAACACCTGTATTTGATCCTACATTAACCCAACAGACAAGATGATAATTAAACTTTTGGTATAAAATACCCTAAACAGTTGAAACCAGATGGAATTGAGGTGTATATGGGAGAGAAAAACACATACCCTTTATTTGACTCCTAATTACCCCACAAACAAGAGGCTTAATTAACCCTTGGGTAGGAAATACCCTACAGAAAAACCAGATGGAATTTAGGCGTATATGGGGCAAAAAAATACACACACCCTTTATTAACCCTGTGGTATTAAATACCCTACAGAAACAGATGGAATTCAGGCATGATATGGGGTAAAAATACCACACACACCTTTATTTTACTCCAAATTACCCCACAATCAGAAGAGGCTAGGATCTAACCCTTGGGGAATGACATACCCTACAATAAATTAACAGCTGGAAATTTAGACTATACTGGGGCAAAAAAATACACCACACCTATATTTTACTCCAAATTACCCCACAATCAAGAGGTTAAATTAACCATTGAGTATAAAATACCCTACAGAAAAACCAGATTAAATTCAGGCGTATATGGGCTAAAAATACACACCCTGTATTTTATCTCCAAATTACCCCACAATCTAGAAACGTAAATTAACCCTTACGGTATACTATAACACTACAGTAAGAACCAGATTTGAATTCAGGGTTATATGGGGTAAAAATACACACACCGTATTTTACTCCAATATCTACCCCACAAATCGAGAGGTTAAATTAACCCTTGGACTATAAAATAACCGGCAGAAAAAACAGATGGGAATTCAGGGGTGTCATGGGGCAGAAGTACACCACCTGAACTTTAGGAAAATACCCCACAAACTAAAACAAAAATAATTAGCAGGATGAGTAACAAGTGGGTGTTTAAAATATGAATACACTTGTGAAGGTCTCTCACCCCAGTAGTAAAAAAAACAAGTTAGCTTTAATAAGTGAAATATAGTGCAGCAGCGCACCCAAAGAGCTTATTGACGGGAATCACGTGAAAAGTGTGAGAATTTAAATGGCGCCCGTATATATAGGGTTGACGTTCACAGAACCCCACGTTGCTGATTTCTTCATTTTGGGGCACATGTATTGGGGGTGTTCCTTTCTTCCTCCCAGAGTTCCTGCCCCATGACATGCATGTGCTACGGCATTTTATAAAAAAAAGAGTTTTCGTTTTCCCTTAAATGGGGCCTTCTGGAAAGAATTAGGCTAGAGATGGGCTTTTTCTAAAAAAATCGATACGGTCCTTCCCCGAATTTTCCGAAAAAATTTAAATTCGGTCCGAATTACTTGGGGACAAATCACTTTAAAAAAAACTGCTATTTCCGGCTGCCAGAGCCTGCGGGTCTGTAAAGTTGTCCATGCAAAATTGCAGAGGGAGTTTGGTTTGGCTAACAATGTTTTTTTTAGTATGAACCAAAAAGCCGCCGCTTTAAAACGCTTTACTATAAAATTCCCTGGGGACTTTAAGAGGGCAAAACTACCAAAAAACTGAAGCAGGAATGCAGCCCGATAAAATCAGGGCCCGCGAAAGGGAAAAACAACTGAGAGCTCAGGTGGCAACATTAGTGACGAGTGTGGAGGTGACGGCAGCAGCCACAGCACATTAGTCAAGAGTGCACAATGACATTCTGGAGGGGGCAAAAAAGGGTAGGCCACGAGTGGCACAATGAACAGTTGTAGGGTTCGGCAGAAGCCAAAGCAGCGCATAGGTCAACAGTGGCAAAATGACATTCTGAAGGTGGCAAAAAAAAAGGGTAGCCCCAGGTGGCACAATGACAGAGAGAGAGGTGACACGGCAGGAGCAACAGCATGGGTCAGGAGGGACAATGCCAGGTGGGTACGCAGCAGCCCCAGCAGCAGCTGAGGTCAGACAGTGGGACAATGACATTCTGGGGGTGCAAAAAAAAGGGTAGCCCAGAGTGGCACAATGACACAGTGGGGCAAGGCGCACAGCAGATCAACAGTGGCACAATGCATTTGGAGGGGGCAAAAACAGGAGTGGGCCACAAGGGCACCCAAGACAGACAGTGGA